>JAPDSC010155060.1:0-47676 GCA_026290005.1 Latrodectus geometricus
GCTGCTTATGGCTTATGTTCTGATAATTTCGCACCGATTAAATCAGTAGTGAATTAATGTAATTTATCTTTCATAAAATAGTAAATGAATAAATAAAATTATCTATTATTATGAATAGAAATAAAAAAATTGGAAAAAATGAATGAAAAGAGTAAAATATTAATGAAAACAGTTATGTCATTTTTGAAAAATAAAGATAAATTGTTTAATATTGTGTGTTAAGCATGTTAAGTAAATGGTGATCCTTATATTCTAATTAGATAAAATCAATAGTCAATTTATATTATTTTCTATGAAATAGTAAATCAATACACAAGATAAAATTATTATAAAATCAGCAAAATAAATGATTTTGGAGAACTATTAGTAAAATGAGTTATATATTAAAAAACAGATTTTGTAATTTATATTCAAAAGCAAAGAAAACATTTCAAACATATTTATAATATTTTAATGATATGTTTTTCAAAAGATTGTGTAAATTAAATCATACTTCAAGTAATAACTTTTACAACATTGCTGCTTACTTTTTTACATCAACTGGCTCTTCAGTTTCAGCGGCTTTCTTGAGATTTTGTTCCAAAGTCCGAGAACACTCTTTAATTATGGCTATCATCTATCAAAAGAGATATTTGTCACGAATGAAGTACATTTCTTGAATAGGGAGACAGAAGTTACACAAATAGAACTATTGATTTTTAAATAATCAACTGGAAATGATATGCCAATAGGAATTTCTAGTACATAAAGCGTTATTTTAGTATACTGAATATAACTTTCAAGGCTTTACTTTGGATTCTGTGCTAACAAAAGAGAATTAGCTATTAATTTCATTTTTCCCAGATTTGATGTAATATTACTTTTTTTGTGTTTGACACAATAATTTCTCATCCATGCGAATTAAATTGAGAATATTTTAGAGAAAAATGCTGATTCAAAGACTGTAAAATTAATTTATAGTCAGTCACTAAAATTAATAATTAGTCAGTCACTTTGTTTTGATAAATAAAATATGTTTTAAATTTATGAATAATCTTAAGGCCAATGAATAAGTTTGTTATAACCTGGTAAGAGAATGCTACACTTCATTCCTTTACGTCTGAATAATAACGGGTTTGATACCCGACTTTTTCCGAGATATTATTATGCAGTTCATTCGATGAAAATGCGAGGTGTCAGACCGCCTGCCCCGGGCCTGTTGTTCAATTATTCAAAATTACTAGGTTTTAGCTGTGTTTAGTCACAGGAAACGGGGAAGGAATGTGAATAATTTTAATCAAAAACTTCATCTAATTCCTTTTCATCAAGAAAGTTTTCTGTTAATGTAGTTAAAAAAGTAAGAAAGCTTTAATATTGATTTCGTTAATAGAATGCTTTTCTATTAATGAAAATATCAATTTTCCGAATTACTATTCACAGTAGTGAGATTATGTTTTAAGAGAATATTATGTAAATTAAGAGAATAATGCTAAATGAAAAATAGTGAAATTCATATAAAATTATTTTCAGCAACTTCAAAAATGTGATACATGCTTATATAAAAGTCCTATGTAAAAAATCATAACTCATATTTTTTTTCAATCTTTATGGAAATAGAAGTTCGAGGGGAGAAAAAACTGGCTCAAACAGTAGCAGAGAACGCTGAAAGTCATTAAGAGAACTATGTTAACGGCTTTGAGTTCATCTTTTAGTCTATTTTTGGATTTTGGGGAAATTTAATGAAGGAGGACTGAAAAGAATCCTAAACAAAATTATAAGAGAACATGCGTACAGTTACAAAATCATTATCAGTTAGAAGTTGCAAATTCTAAGTTTCTACATATAGTGGCTAATGAGCTTAAATTTGAATTATTTCTACTTTCTTTTGCAATACTTCATCAATAAATTAGATCAATAATATGTTATCAACAAATAATCAATACCTTTATAATCAATAAATTAGAAACAGCACAATAAGTAAAATAATATGGTATGGAATGTTATAGTAGAAAAACTGTTAAAAATGTTTTCCCAAACAAATGACACTTCTAATAAGCTTAAATTCATACAAAAAAATTAAAAAATTTTATTTTATTAAATTTTTTAAACATCTTCTATTTCCTTTGATATTTGTAACAGTTAATTATGCACACGCAAACAGTGCTGTGAATGGGAACATGGAGCATAACAGTCAAGATGCCAAACAATTATACAGTTCGTGGTTCGATTCTCAACACTGTCATGATAGCTTAAATTGGCTTAAAACTAATTTCAAACTGTAGTTTACAATTGGATTAGAAATTGTATGGAAAAAATTACCGTTGAGAAAAAAAGCAAGTAATATTAACAAAAACGCCAAACAAACTAAAACCAGATTAGTTTGTTTATCACTTAATGATTATTTTTTGCACACGAGGATCAACTAGATTGGAACCTACAATTTAATGTGGATTCCAAACCACTACAAACATCCAAGCGCAAGATGGGATTCGAATCTACAAACTGTTAAACCGGAGCTAACCATTCGGCTGCCTGCTCGACCGTACTAAACCCAAATGAATCAATTGAATGTTATGGTAACTGACATTCTAAACGCTGTCTTTTTTATGCATATCAAATGACATGGTATAGACATCTCAAATAACACCTTCTTTTCCAGATCACACTTCCTGGGTGACATTACAGTGCTTTTCAGATATTTAGAATTCTAAATATTCTAAACATTTTCAACACTTTCGTTTTTGGGTAGAAAGTCTTCAAATCTTTTCCGCGCAGTATAAAATTGAACTATAGTTATATGATGAAATTTCAGGGACATTAGGCACTGCAAATATTTAAATTACGCAGACCTAAACAGCACAGCAATTTACTATTTTGCAAAGAATCTTATGATTCTTAGTCATGGTTAAATAATGTCATGGTTTAAATAAAATATTCGTCATCTATTTTTCCATATTGCACAAACTATGGGATATGGAATTTTCCGATTATTTAAATCGTATGATATAAAACAGGATGTTCCTGATTGGGTCAAAGAAAGATTATATGTATATATACAAATTAACTGGGTAATAGCCGCCAAACCTGTCAAGTGGTTAGTGTACCTGACTACAGATGGGTGGGACCTGGGTTCGAATCCTGGCTCGGGCATGGATGTACTTTCTTTCTCTCTTTCTTGTCTTTGTCCTTTCTTTGTGTGTGTGAATGGTTGCCTACCCTATAAACGGGTACCTATGGCATGTGTGTACTGAGAAAGTTCGACTTTATACCAAATATGGTTCAGTTGGAAATGTGGAGCAGCGCATCCCATATTGCCACCCTGGCTGGCACACAACAACAACTGGGTAATAAAAACAATTTTAACTCTAGTAATGAAATTATATATTACATATACTTACTCTCTTTAATTTTCCAGTCGTGAACACAGGACTAACCACAGCTCGAACTCGCTTCCAATCCTCGCCTCTTAGATGAGCCACAGAGGCGTTAAACACCTTATCCACTTTGTTATAGAGCTAGCAAGGAAGAAAAAAATTATAAGCATTAAGAAGATATCATATAATAAAAGTTCTATATTCACCTGTAATCATGGGTTGGTTACAATTGTAAGTAACTGTAATTAGAAATAAAAAAGTAAAATGTCTCTTCTAACAATTCAACATATTTTGAATATATTTTTAACCCAATCTAGGCTTTTATTGGTTGGAAAAAATGCAACCTTATAAATGTAATTCTTTTTGATAACAGATAAATATTAAAAATGCTGTTATTAATTTTAAAAATAACCGATCCAATAATAAAAGAATTACTAAAGTATTATAAAGCAACAAAGCAAAGTATTTTTTGCTATAAGTAGTTTAAACTCGGTATAGAATGTAGGTGATATAATTTAACTTATTTTTAGTAACTTATTAAATGTGTCACAGCAAAAGAAAGAAAAAAAATTATGAATAAAAAATTTAATATAGGACGAGAGAAACTGAGCTCCATAAAGTAATTTATTTCAAATACATAAACATTAGGTTAAATATTATTAAAATTTCAATAAATGTGGGATAAGATAATTACAGTTCATCATTGTTATCAGAACTTTTGGGATTAACTAGGAAACAAATAATTTGATCTTGCGTTATGTAGTTATTAGTCTAAAAACTCAAATATATTCTACCTTTTTTATATAACCCACATATGCTTCATGTACAGCGTGCCATAATTAAATGTTACAAGGGAGAAAACCCAAAAAATTCATAATTATTTTCCAATCGATAGGCTAGTAAAAGGTCAATACGAAATAGTCATTTCTTGTTGGCCATAAAATTGCTGTTAAAAGGTTTGTCTTTTTGACATGAATTATAATTCAGATTATGTTTTTATATGTAATTAATGAAAGCGAACGAGATTTGGGGATAACGTTTAAGGACTGAAAAAGCATTAAATTCAGCATGAAGTTTAATCCATATAATTTGGTTACTTGTAATCAATACTTTTCTATGATCTGAACTTGATTCAAATGATGCCAAATCTTCAGTACCTGGCGAAAAATTCGGAGCGTCAAAATAACCTCCAAAACATTTACAATGCGGTTAGAAAAACTGACATATTCTCTAACTGAAAAAAAATATTCGAAAAATTAAAATTTTTTTTAACGGCAATTAACTTTTATTCTATCAGAAATTCATTCAAAGATGTTTTTAGGATTTCGCAAATCTTGGTTTTATACCAATGTTAAAAATTCCAATAAAATTAAGTTTATAAAACATATTCTGTTAAAAAGAAATGGGAATTTCACTTTAGTATTTTGATGATTTTAAGCATAGCATTTTGCGATGAATTTAATCCTGAGTACTTATGAAAAATATACCCTATAATCTACTAGATAATAAAAATCATGGTCGAGATTAAAACCAAAAAGTGATTTAATTTATGAAGCATTTGCTGCTCATTATTTATTAATATTCGTTCAGATGTTTTTTTCATGTTTCAATAAATTACTGTGTAATATTGTTTTAATGTTTATTAAAAACAGATTCTCAAAATTTTAAAATTTAATATTATGTGTGTATTTAAACATATATCAAAAATGAGAGAACAAACCCCGTTGATTTATAACCAGTAAATGCTACATGTTAGCTTAGAGCAGTTATGGTAGAATAGTTAAATTTAAGTATGGTAATATGATGTTCATAATATATTGATACAATGTTTTATTTATATATCTGTGTCAATCTATTTATGAATAACTAGACTGACACAGATATAAATAATGAAATTTTTTTGCATTAGTGTTTTCCTCTGTTAGTAACGATTTATATGACGTAATATATTACATGCAAATTGTGGAACTTCTGTCGTGGTAATTTTCGTCATTTACTGATCTATAATTCATAGATTAAATTACATACATAATCTATAAATTAAAAAATTTTTCTCTCTTGAATTTTTTTACCTTAATTACGATGATGTTAATTACGTATATTTTCACCGTCGACAAACTTTGCAATATATATGTATATATAATTATATATAATTTCATTTAAGACATAAATTAATTTAATTTTTTCTATTTTTCTTACATTTTGAAAAAGAAATTGAAATTTACACAATTGGCTATACATTTTTTTTTGGTGAAAATTGTTGAGGGAATAATACAGCAACATTACAATTTATATGACAAATATATATCAATTTTACATTTTTGAATTATTTTTAAAAGATAAATAATTGATGATAATTATGATTTTTTTGTATTTTTTAATAATATTTGAAACAAAAGAAATCTTAGCTATTAATTTAATAAAGAATATAAACACATTATATTTAAAAAATTTGTTTCAACTTAAAAATATTTTAGAATAAATGTAATTACTTATAATCAAAACCAAAAATTTTGATATTTTTTTGTGAAAGTACAAATAAAATACTACATTTGTATATACTTTTACACATTTTGAAAAAAGTATTAATCAAACAATAAAATAAACATTTTCAAAATGTGCAAAAGGATGCATTTGGATTTTTACAAAATTACAAACTTAAGTTTGGGATGCATTGAAAATCAAAACATCATACTCTTCTGTATGGAAAGGTTTGGAATTCCTTTGACAGAATATCTCTTAACATTGCTGGGTCCCCAACAGAAAGAGTGGGTCTATCTGATTCAAAATACCTGAAATAATATCAACTAAATATTATTACAAATTATATTATTTTATAGTTTTACCATAGTGTATTTACAGTTAAAGTTCAAAACTAGTTGCTCAAATTCTTATATTTAGTGAATCTGAAATTGTTTCCATTGATTGTGCGACACATTTTTGAACCAACTCGAAGTCCTCGAATTTTCACTTAAAAGAACAATTTATTCAAACCGGAAAATTTTAAAGTAATATTCTTATCAGCCAAAACATAGATAGTATTGTAGTAATATAAACTCAATACATTTGTGTTTTATTTAAAAATATAGAATTAATATACATCATATAAAATTTAGAAAATTATTTTAATGTTCTTCAATAGAATCTCAAGAGATTTAGGTTCCATTGATTCAAGTTTAAATGCATTCTTACAAATTGCTTAATATTATTAAAATATATTATATACACATATAATATAGATTAGTCTTTAAATATCTCTATTTCTTATTTTGATGTTCTTATTAAGTCTTAATTTGGCTTAATTAATCTAGTTAATATTTCAGTCACTAATATGGTGTTCACTTTGTTTAACTCTATGGTTAAGGTAAATATGTTTTTATGTAATCTTATCGCACTCATTAAAATAGAATACACTTTTTATTTGATATTTAAATTACCGAGAAAAGGATTTATAGATTTTTATGCTTTCTTTAGGATTCAGAACTTTATCCTTACGAATTTTAAGGAAGACTTATGTTTGATTTTTTTATCGGTGTGTACTAGCACTTTATAAATCGAATAATTAAGAAACCAGACAAGAGAAAATATATATTACTTGATTTGTATGATTTTATTTGTGGAATACTTTTATGAAATAGTTCTCAAAAAGAGATTTTTGTGTCAATCGCGTAAGTAGTCCTCCAAAACTTTTGATAGATAGAGGGTCGTATTCACGGATTGCAAAGGAAGAAATTCGAATAATTTCCAATCATTCACATGCATGCAGAAGGCGGAATCACAATGTCCATGGAACGTTCTTGTACAGGCTAGAATCAAACTTGGAACGTTTCGCTTTGAGAGCTCTGTCTTTTCTCTGAGCTATGTTATGGTCGACTAGATGAAATGTGTGTGTATAAACACTTTACATTTAATTCTATTTGTTCTTAGCTAATCTAAATTTCGAATTGAAAATATAATTTAGTGACTATGTTAAATAAAATGTTTTGTAATGATTTTTCAAGTTTGGAATCATTATACTTTGTGTTTTCACGTCAAAACTGAAACTTCACTTCGAAGGGATTTTTTTTATTCTTAGGCTTTTGTTTATTTTGGATATAAGAAAAGTCTTATGTAAGTTCTGTTTATATTTTTTAATACAATCTTTGTCTTTTGCATGCTTAACTTGCAAAGATCTAAATGACGTTTTCCTATGGTAAAAGCTGAACTAAGTAAATGTGCTTAACGCATGTATAAATATCGTCTCAACTATAAATTCCATAAACCATAAGCAAAATGGTTTAAAAATTAGCAGCGAAGCAAGTACATTCAGTTAATTTAGTATAAGAAATTAAAATTTTAATCCAACAATCTCAATTAAGTTTTGTCTAGTTAACAGCTGTTGAAGTGACGTAAAGTTGGTTCAGAATGCGTTAAATAAGAATTTTAATAAACAAATGTAACATTTATAAAAACAGTTTCTTGTTTGCTCAATTTTTTTTTGATAAATGTAATTTCAGATATTTCTTTTTTATTTATGTAAAGGAATCTCAAATGTGAGTAAGATTTCTAGATTTGTAAGCACTTCTAAGCAACGACTATACACTGAAAATAAATGAGTTGTACTCACCCATATACTGGTCCATATTTTTTGTAACGTTCCATCTCTAGTTCGCTTAAAGGCTGTAAAAAAGAATAAATATAATATAATTTAGAATATCATTTATCCGGAAAAATAATATAGTTTGTTTCTTGAATTTCGTCAACTTTACTGTTATTCTCAAAATAATCAAAAAAGCAATGAAAATTGAATTGTAAATGATATTGCTTATATTGACATGTATTATAGAATGTATATAGTGGCCATAAAAACATGTGTTATGGCCGATTTTACATTTACCGAATGGTTTTATTTCAGTACACAGAAAAATTATTTGTTTAAAAGTTATGCAGGGTGTCTATAAAAGGCTTGATAGGTTTTGTCGTTTAATAATTAAGAAAAAGTAAGAAAATGTTTTCTCATCAATGTTGTTTATTTCTTTTAGAGATGATATTAATTACTACTAGAGATGATATTAATTACTTATAGAAGTAATATTAATTACTTTTAGAGATGATATTAATTACTTATAGAAGGAGAATTAGAAGAAATTTTGGGTTTAGCATAAATTGGATAATTTTTTCATATTTTAGCACATTGATATAAATGAATAATATGCAAATGTTATTCATTTATATCAATAATACATAATATGAAATAATTTGGGCTGTAAATAAAGTAAAAAATTGTATGTGATAAGAAACATAAAATATCAGACATAGAAACGTATATATTTCTTATTTGTAAACTTATGAACCACTGTAATCGAGTGTAGGAATCCAACGTATCAACATTGAATGTATCAATATGAATTCAAAATGGAAAAATAGATTCAGATGAAAAATATATATAATCAACATATGGAAAATCTAAAAGAAGATGATGAACATGAAATCTTTTTCCGATCGATATGTTCACGATGATAATGAAATCGATTTATGCTCAGCGCTGATGATGGCTTTTGTTCAGGATCTGCTTAGCAATAAGAAAGATGTTTCCACGGTGACCTGTTCATTGATGATTTGAAATTAATTTGTGCTCCATAATTTGCTCAATGATGATCATAAAATCATTTTTAACTTGTTTACTATTTGCAAGATCTTGTAAGCATATTAATAAAATTGATTAAACCAATGAGAGGAAATCATCCATTATGCTATTTTTCTTGTCAATAAATTATAAATTTTAAGAGAAATTTTCTTTTAGATTTTTATATATTCACTATTTAAGATAATATTAGTGCCTTTCCCTACAAAAATTCTAAGGAACCTATACTAATAATATCTCAACTAAGTTTATTTTTCCAAATGTTTTACAAATATATTAAATTATATCCTTTCAAACAATTTATGGTAATAGGACTGCATCTGCATCATAAAATCTGTATCTTATCAATGGAAATAAAATTAACATAAACATTTCATTAGTAAGTTACTTACCATTTTTTGATTGTCCCATAGTGTTCCTATGAGAAAGTATGGTTTCACATATGGAATGCCTTTCTTTTTCCAATAGTCATAATTTCTTGTTAAATATCTAGAGCAAAAATGTTTCTATTTAGTAAATGAATTCTTATATGCATTGCTTACATAAGACTTAATACTTATATAATATAATATAATTTAAACTTTACTATATAATATTTAATCTTTAATAATCTAATGTAATAGTATTTGATGGTACTATATAAATTACAAAAATAACAATGCCCGAAAATGCCTAAAATAAAAGAAAATTTAACTATTATATTTCATTTGGATTTTTACTTTAAACACATTTTAAACTGTCTTCTCTTTATATTTATGCCTTATTTCTACTATGCCGACTACTCTGTCTAGTGGTTAGCATGTCTGACTGTGGATAGGGAGGTCTGGGTTCGGGCACGGATGTAATTTCTCTCTCCTTATCCTGTCTTTGTCCTTTGAATATGAATGGAATATATGAATGGTTGCCCACCCTGTAAACGGGTACTTATGGCATGTGTGTTCAGAGGTCAAGTCAGTCTTCTCCCCTTGTGGTTCCTCTCCGAAAAATAAGCTGCAAACTACCCTATGCCATATCTTCTGGACTCGGTGTGGGCTTTCCTGCACCAGGGGGATAAGCAACAACATTTTTTCTTCTATAATTGTAAGCGTGTTGAATTGTTCAATTATTAAAGTTTGGTATAAATTACTTTTTAATGATGTTGGAGATTATATGGTAAAATTATAGTGTGGTTTTCATAAAACTGAAAGTATTTGGTATAAATTATGGCAACAAGTATTTAAGTCATAATTACGGAATTTATTTGCTTTATTATTACTAGATGTGATATATGATGGGATGTGATATATCTTGAAGAGAAATAGGATTCTTTTGTTATTGACACCTACTGATCAACCCTTGCTGAAAATCCTAAACCGGAAAACCTTTAATGGTTTTAAAAGTGCAAATAAAAGTGTTTAATCGCCTGAACTTCTTCTATTGATAATAAAACAACCAAAAAATAAAACGCTTGTCAAAAAGATAAAACATAGGTATACAAACTTATCTATTTTAGCAATGAGACAAAAATCTATCAATATTGAATTCTGTAATGCTAAAGAATGATGAAAAACTTTACAATTCAAACTTAGACATGTAATAAAGGAGAAATCATCTTTGAAATTAATTTCATTCAAATGCAGAAAATATAATGAAATTTACAAATTTTCATTATATTGTAGTCACAGGTTTGTAGAAACTGTAGCAATGACAAGAAATCTAGTCTTGATCATCCAGATGGCCCAGGAATTTGATGACAAGATCTTAGTTTTGAAAAAAAAAATCTTTATTCATGGAAAGTTTGTATGATTTTATTATACTTTGGTATCGATTTGAGTGGGGTTGTACAGCTGATATAATATTTGTAAGAAATATTTGAATGCTGTTAGCTATCAATTGCTTTTTATTTTTTACCGAATTCAAAAGGCGCTAGAAGCTTATTTTTCATGTTCTGTCAAAACAGTGTAAATACATATTACATTTTAGAATACTTTTTTTTTAAAATACAGTTTAAATTACAGATTAATCAACTTGAAATTATATTTGAATTCTATAAAACTAAAATTATACATATTTTGGAAATTCATGTAAAAGGTTCACAGTATGACTTACCAATCGCAAGTACTACGAAATGGTACTCGTCACTACTAGTGCGAAATGGAATCACAAGAGCTGAACATACATGCAGAATGTTCCTAAAATATGCTGAAAATTATTTATTCTTGAAAAAAATTTGAAAAAAAAAGTTTTCTATTATACTCTATCTTTTCGGAATGGTACATTCTGGAATTACATTATAGTTTTTTTTAATTAATATTAATTTGCATGATGTAATTTTTAAGTTGTATAATTGCAGAAGATATTATGCTAAATCAAATACTTTAATAAAATAATTTACTTTTATGTTTGAAAAGTGTTCTTTTATTCTTAAAAAAGAATCTATCACTTTATGAAAAACTATTGCTTCCATAATAAAAACTAGAATAATAGCTTATACTCAGTATAATAGTGCTATTGAGTTTAATTTTCGCATTATTTGTCAGTTGTGAAAGTATAAGTTAAATTTTCATTAAATAGTTAAAAACTATTAACTATCAAAAAGTTATATCCGATAAAAGTTTAAAGATTTTCTATATTTCTATTTTAACATCCACCCTATGTTTTTCACTTTCGTGAAACTTCTCATAAAATGAGATCCATATTTTTATAGAACAAGAATCCAAAAAACTACTGTATGCATATCCTTACAGAAATCCAACACCATGATAAGTCAATAATAAAATATTAAATCCAATTCTACTCCAGAATTCAATCTGTCAACGACATTAACTAATTGTTCAATGTTAGAAAAATATTATTTTTATTGGCTTAACTTTAATTTTAGAGTTACTTACATTTGATCATTAATTTCGGTTTTTCACTCAAATATTTCGCAATTATATAAAAAAACTGACTACATTTTTCTATGCAAGAATAGAGAAATAATTTAACTATTTACAAAAGTTTATTGAGATTTAATTTTTATTTTTTAATTAATAACAAATTGTTTCTAAATTTTCAGACATTTAAGATCATTGAATGAATATCTGAGGTGGCCTGTTGGTTAAGGCGTGTTTTACCAAAGCTAGGTTGAAGGGTGTTAATTTTCAAGAAAATTTTTGTCTCATTCATGTTAGGAATTTATCAGGTTCGATACCTGATTCATCAGAAGTGTGTCGTAGGAATAGGGCCTATACTTATTAAAAGGTGCACATTCTATAATGTTTACCAGTTAGTGGGGTGTAATAATAAAAATACTATCTCAGGTGTCGATATGGTCATTTGACCATTGTATAAAAGTGCGTGGCGGTTAACTGTATTTAGTATTTTGGCTGTTAGAAACAGGCAACCGGAAGTGAACACCAATAGAAAGAAGAAAAGTGTGAAATGAAGACTTTAAATTTGATAGAGTTTTTTTTTTTCAAGTAAATGTAATTTTAATTTTATGAAATCACAATAATTTTAAATTGTTGATTTTGTTTGCTATACATTTGGTTGTGATTAAGTGGTGAATATAATTTGTGTTTTACGAAATCAATGGGTACTTTTAATTACAAAAAGCTTTATATTTGGTTAAGATTTTATTCAAATTTAACAGTTTGGTCGTGCTAGAAATTGCGAAGTTGTTTAGAATGTTTAGTTTTTACCTAAATGTAAAAATATATTAAACATTTCCGTTTAGTTCATCAATTAATAAATTTCTAATGTTCATGTGCAAAAAAAAAAAAAAAACTTGCAGTTAGAAGATAGAAAACAATGTTATCCCTCTATTATTTTCGTCATACTAGAGTGTATTATTATAAGTAGATAATTCTAAAGAAACTAGTTTTCATTTTCTAAAACACAATGAAACTATATTTCCCCACCCATAATTATCGACATTATCCCACAATTATTCTCTCATACTTCTACCGGGAGAATTATTGGTAATATAGGCATATACTAAACAATATTACAATCTATAATATATGACGAAGGTATATTTGTTTTTTCTGAATGATCTACATTACTGACGTAGGTCATCTAGAAAAAATCTACATTTTTATCAAGTTGTAATGTCAAAGTGATTCTAAATGACGTCGTATTTCATTCATAATATAGTTTATTATCAATGACCTACATTAGACGGCTCTAGTTACTGCAACTTCTATGTAGAGGAGAGAAGCCGGAAACAGGGTTCCAAAAGAGTCACAAAAGGGGATCTACAAAAATAAATACATCTACAAGGTAAAAAAAAAAGTGGGAGAGAACTTAGAAGACAAAGGGAATGGTCTAGAAAAAGTTGGCAGAGATCTCCACGTGCAATAATTAGAGAAAAGAAACAAGAAAGCAAATACAACTAGGGGAGAAGGTTTATTGATAGCAAGAAGCTGCTCTGCAAATGATAAAAAAATAAATAAAAGACAGCCAAGCCCTAAACGGCCTCTTCGTCACCACAAGGTTTGGGTGCTGAATGCTTTCCCTGTAGATATTTATACCAACAGTCTACTCGAAATGGCTCCAGTGTGTGAAAGCGATAGGTTCACTGCAACTGTACTGGGATTGGTGACGATTAGATGACTCAGGTCATAAATATGTGTACAATGCTGAGATAGAACCCATCTTGCTGCACCAGTTTCTTTATTTTCCTGTACCAAATGGTCAAATTGAAGTTTCAAGTGCTATCAACTACATATCTGTTCATTTACTTGAGAATTTTTGTTTCAAGCTTGTTTTAATTTTCTAATTTTTTATTTTTATATAATATATTCAATGAGTTTTAGTAAATAATGAAAGTTTATATAAGTAAATTTTTTTTATTTTTTGACATATTATAATTACATATTAATTCTCCTAAAAAGTAATAAATCATTTTTTTGGCATAAATGTTTGTTAATTCCCAAATATATTTTTCAAGTCTTCCATTTGGATCATTGTATTATCAATCTAGACAAGCTGACACTTGAATGTTTCGCACTTAGGCTTAAAATTCATCAGCTTGTGAATTCGATTCCTACATTAGGTGTGTGGATATTTGTAGAGCTTCGAAATCTACTTTAAATTGAAAATTCCTTATATAACCATCCGTTATATACAAAAATGACCATAGAGTATAATAAACAAATCTTAAATTACGTTTAAGTATTTCGATAGTTTAAAAGATAGATTATTACAATTAATTACATAAAAATATTATCTTAATCTTTTTCATTCATATTTATGAATTAATAACTAAATGTATGAGGACAATTTGGTACTCCTTATGAGCTAAGCAATTTCTTAATCTAATTATAGAAACTTTATAATCATTGAGTTTGTTAATTTTATATTTAGAATTCACTCAATCAAAAAACATTTTTATAATATTACAATATTTAGTGTCTACTTTTAAATCAGATTCAAGATCATACGAAAGAAATAATATAATTTTACTTTTATTTTTTAATTGCTTTTTTTTAATTTATAATACAGCTTTATATTTCCTATTTTAAATCAATTTAGATGCAAAAAGAAATTTTAAATCAAAGAAATCAAAACAAAAACTCCTTGTGATTGCGTTAAATTAATTGATTTTTGAATATCAGTTTATCCATTTTTTTTTTTAGTTTCAACATCATCAAAGTTGTTTAATAACACATTAGTCAAATGTACATCGATATAAAATTCAATATATGTGATAAGGATTGATGAATAAATTAAAACTGAGCTATAAGAGTTTAATAATAATAAACATACCGTTAAGTTTATTAAATAATTTTTACACAATTATTGTTAATTAACCAATTTTTAAATAATAGTTTCGATAGTCAAATATAATGTTGTAGATAAAAATGAAATAAATATTAATTTTAATAAGCAATTTCAACTAAATTTCATAATAATTGATTGTTAATAAAATTATTTTTGTGAATTAAATTAATATTATAAATTAGAACAGACACGGAAACTATATAACATTATTTTAATGATTATATGCATAGATTATGTAATTGATTTAATAGTTAAAAATGCTCATTAATGTTTTTCCTCAATCAATTTTTACTTTCAAAATTAACATATGTTAAAGGTGGTTCATTTTGACTACATTTGGCAAAAAAGAAATTAGGGTGGCAAATTTAAAAATCTATTATTATTTGAAAAACAATTTTAGTATTTAACTGCACAAAATAGCTATATAATGATTTTCCTTATTTTTTTGCGTAAAGCTATCTTTTTAGTATTTAACTATAATAGTTCTTTAAAGTTTTATATGTGGAGTAACATGTTTATTTTCTAAAATTGTAAAAAATACTTACTTGTATAAAAGAAAAACAGCTACCAATGCTATTAAAATGCTTGTATTAAAAAAATATGAAACAATTGTTGTTTCTACCATTTTTGAAAAAAAAAAATAAATAAATAAGTGGGAATTGTATTAAAAAATTTTGGAATTCGAAATGTTAGCTTGAAAAAAATTTCACATTCACAAATTTTACGAAACTAACAACTAAGCCACGCTTGAATACTATCAATATGTATATGTAGTAGTGAAAGAAGATTTATACTGTCTGGCATCTGACGTATAATAGATAACACTGACGTAAAGCAAACTATCTATCAAAGAGATACATATTTTTATTTGTATTGATTAGTTATGCTGATGCAATATCTTAGTGTTATTGTTGCTTTCTTTCATCAGAATTTAAATATTTATTATTGCAATTATGTCGCCTCTAGTATGAAATTTAAATTTAAAAATATCGGAATTTCTAAAACTCATAAATTATTATACATGTTTTTGAATTTAATAAAATGTGAATTTTTATAATAATTATTCAAAATCATGTGGTTTAGAATTTTATAATGTATATATTAGGAAATTAAATAAGAACAGAATTTTTACAGTTGTTATTCAATTACAGACTTTTAAGATTCTATTACAGATGAATTTCCACAGTACAACTACTAATTTATGAATTCTAAAACTCTATTATTCATGAATTTATGGTACATCTCTACTCTGTTATGAATTAAAGAACTGAATTGCACACAAATTTCCATTATGCATCTAACTATTCCTCGGCCTGTGAAACTCAGTTACGCATATAATTCTACTAAAGATCGACCTACTTAGTTTCCGATTTATTTTAAAATTAAATTAAGCTTGAATTTCCATGACATACTCACCAATTCACGTATTGCGGAATTCAGAGTAACGGATTTTTAGAACGTATCTGTAAACGTGTGTACTGTTGCTTTAAATAGTATATGAATCATCTGAATTAATTTACGAAATTTTCGATTAAGGAATTGGATGATATGAATTTTTACAAGACGTCCACCAACTCATATATCGTGGCATTCAGTAATATATCAATTTCTATAAAAAACACCGACACGTTTATATTTTAGAATTCAATGTCATGAATTTTTACATTTTCTTTCATTTATATATATTTTTTTTTAGTTAAAATTGAATTTCAACAAAGTGTCCACTAACTTAACCATGCCTGAATTTTTACAATACATTCAATAAAATGAATTTCACATACCCGCAATATGAGTAAACATTTACTTTCGGAGTAGAAATAAGTTGAATAAAGTATGTCAAACTCTCTTTATGGCCTAAATTTAAAAAAAAAATGCAATAAAAACATTTTTTTACAGAACTTAACATAAGTCTTATTGACTTTGACTTATGATTTAACTTATCATAAGTCAAAGTTGATGCTATGGTTAAGAACTAATGTCTCAGGTAAAGCTTTTTGCAATGGATCTGTTAAAAATGTCACCCATGGGTGTAATCATATTCGTCTTTGGAGGGTAAAGACTTTAGTTCTCTAGTATGAGAGAGAACATTAAGTCTTTAACATGAAGTTATGGTAGAGAACAAATATCTTAGATGCTACATTACTCTATAGATCTGCTACAAATGTCTTATCCATGAACTCAATCCTATTTTTGTGTTTAGAAGGTAAAGACTTTTAGTTCTTTAGCATGAGAGAGTCATTTTCATGAAAGTATTAGGTACAACATTTCGCAATGGATGTGCTAGGAATGTTATTTATGCACTTAATCGCATTCAACTTTGAAAGTGAAAAGTTATAGTTCTCTAGCCTAAGAGAGGCAATTTTTTTTACCATGAACGAGGTAAAAGTTTCCCAATCAATCTGCTAGAAATGTCATTCATGTACTTATTTATATTCATCTTTGGAAGTGAGGTGTTTTAGTTCTCTATAGTGAGAGAGGCATTAGTTCCTTAATATGGATATATGGTAGAGACCTATGATCTCGGGTAAAGTTTTTCACAGTGGATTTACAAAACAATGTAATCCATGTTCTCAATCATATTTGACTTTTGAGGACAAAGAGTTAGTTTTTAGCATGAGGTAGATTCTTATAGAAATTTTAAATTGCTCTTTATCATAAAGGTTACTTGTTACTAGATACTTGTTACTAGATACTTATAATACTTGTACTTCAAGTAATGCTTTTTATATTTGATTTGCTAAAAATGTCACCCATATTCTTAATCATATTTTAATCATATTGTTTTTTAAGAGTGAAGAATTTCAGCTCTTTAGCAGGAGAAACATTAATTTTTAGTATAAAGCTATGGTAGAGAATAAATATCTCTGGCAAAACTTTTCACATTGGATTTGCTTGAAATATTATCCATTTCCTTAATCATATTTTCGTTATTGGAAGTTGAAGAGTTTTAGTTTCCATAGCATAAGCGAAACATTAGTTCTCCAACTGGAAGCAATTATAGAGACCTATTATATCAGGTAAGGATTTCCTCAATGGATCTGAAAAAATATTACGCAAGTATTCAATCAGGTTTAAGGATGAAGAGTTTTTATTCTGTATTATGAAATAGACATTAGTTCTCCAGCAAGAAGCTATAGTAGAGAACTAATATCTGGTAAAGAGTTTTGGGGAAACTATCTGTTAACATTTTTCCCCCCATGTGATTAATCATATTTTCGTATTTGGAGAGTGAACAGTTTTAATTCTCTGACATGAAGCTAGAGAACTAACATTTCAATTAAAACTTTTCGGAACAGATCTGCAAAAACATCACCTGTGTATTGAATCATAGCTATCTTTTGAATGGTAAGATTACCTCCACCTTCTTTAAACATTGGCTTAGCTGAAGTTCTGAAGATGAGGAATTTATTGTGTTTCCCAAATGTTACTCGCAAAAGCTGTATTATGTGTTGTGGATTATTCAAAAGCTTTGTGGATTAAGTTTCAGACAATGTTGTGGCATACTGAGCATTTTTCTGTTGTTTCGAAATGATAAAAATCAACTGTCTTTAATTTATTTGTCATTCTCTTTATGAAAAATACTGTCCATGTTGTTTTGAAAATTTGATTTCGATGTTCTGAATGCCTTTCCATATTTCTATTATTCCATATTTTTTTGAACTTTCTTTTGTAAAATATTTTCTTTTAGAAAAATAGAAGTGCGCTAAGAGAATTTTGTAGAATTTCTGGAAATATTGTTCCTTAGAAATGACTAGATAATTGTTCAATTTCTAAAAAGAAATCACTACAAATAAGTAGTTTCCTATTATCAGGAAAGCCATATACTATTCAAATTATAGTAAATCTTTAAGTAAATAAGGCAAAATTATTAAGCAAATAATTGTAGAGTTTACTTCGATTTTTTGATATATTTTCTCTTAAAAATGATGTGTAAAATTTAAATATTTGAAAACCTGGACTCTGCTTAGAGAAAAATCTAATCGCACAAAGTAATTACAGCTATACAAAATCTTACTCACATTTAAATCAAAGAGAGAATCTTTAAAGCAGGATAGGTTGCATTAAGCTTTACATAAGAGAAGACCTGAAATATTCAAATTTAAATTGCACGTCAGAAAATTATTCAGAATACAAATCCATTTCTCAGTGCTTAACACCGATAATTCTTTTAGTATATTTTAAATAAATTATTTATTATTAAAGCATTAGGTATTTAGTTATGTAATCATGAATTTACATTCAAATATTAACATAAAATATATTTAGAGTAGCCGCTGACTATCAAAATCCGATAGAATTTTTTTTTCATTATTATTATTATTTTTTTAGGCTCAGTGTGGGCAGAGTTTGGAGCATGGATTTCAGAATAAAATGTCCTCCATTATCTACTAACCACCGTTGAATAAGGGATGGAGGTTGCTTTTCGGCATGACGTTTTTTAGGTGTGTGCTTGGGAATTTCCCTACTTTTCTCCCTTGTGACGTATAAGAACTACTATCTATTCATTAAATATTTTAAGGAAAGATATAATTTGTTCAATAGCTTTCAGTCGTTTGTTTATGTGTAATATGGCGTCAATATTATTTTCATATTAAAATTAAAAATTGTCTCAATATGTTTGCTGATTCAACTTAAGTTTTTTGCAGTTTACACTTTTTTCGGTTCTTTTATTTCCTTTTGATATATATAATTATATATTTTTATTTAAATTACATATTTTTCATTAAATTGGTATGTAATAATATTGAAATTAACTTTATACAAATAGGCTTTCCACAATAGAATTGTATTTTTCAGATGCAAATTTTTTTTTTATCGATAGAGTAATAAAAATTATTTTAGAGAGTATTGTTGATAAAGGATATTTCAATGTTGTTAATAATATTTATTTTGGATACAAAGTAGATGTAAAAAATTGAACTGTAAACATTGAGTCACACATTGGTGATAAGAAATACTCACCACGTCAGATCATTATCAGTTTGAAGTTCAAGTAACGTAGCTTTTTTGAGATAAAAGGTCTTATTTTTATCCTCTTTCAAGGTTAAGTACTTAATGGGAATAAAAATATTATCATTTTAACCAAAATGAGTAAATAATAATATAATTTAGATGGATGGAAAATTCTAACCACTTTTCTCATAAATGTGGGAGGAAGAAAACTATCTAAAATAACCAAACTAACAAATATTTTACAGAAATTTCTTTCATTAATGCAACAATATCCTAGACTCTAAAAAATTTATTTATATCGGTAATACATACAAACTTTTGTATCGAAAAGAAAATTTATGATAATTACAAGAAAAAACTTTCTGTTATTTTTATGTTGTAATATGACCTCTTGTCAATCATTTACATTTTTAGATGAGTAAAAATACCTTTAATAATTCAATTCAGTTTCATAATTTGGTTTCATGGATAGCAGTGGATTATTGCGGTTCTATGTGAGAACGTATGGAAATTTTTATATCAGTAATAGAAAATACCGAATAAAAAATGTATTTATAAACATTTTATGGCATTGTTAACATTGTTGATTTAAAAAAAATCATGTGTTTATTTACACAGTTTTTGTTTGAAAACACGTAGTGTTAGACAAGATCCCTTAGAGAGAAAAATATCTCTTAATTTCAAATTTTTTAATTTGATTTCGTATGAAACTAACATTTTTTAAACATGTTTTATAATAATATCATTGAAAATTATTAGTTGGATTATATTAATATACTTTAGTTTAGACATTAGATTATTATTTGACAAATAGATATTTGTCGATAAATGTGTTGCACGTTTTAACTAATTTAGCTTGAACAATTATGTTCTCAATGAAACTCTTTTTCTCTACATTTTAATTTCCTCTACATTTTCTCACTACATATTTTTCTCTACATTTAACAAAATTTTATTTTAAATCACATCACCAAAGAATTCTAAAAATTAACTTTATATATACAGCAAATGATCGTCGAAACATTAAAGTTGCATAAAAAAGAAGGAATAATGATGAAGTTAGGAATCCTCCAGAAAAAAGCTCAAAGAAGATGGATTTTGTTAAGGAGCATCAAACAGAATCCGATCCTCTTTCACTATGAGACTATTCTTATTTGGAGAATCGTGTTCGAAATGTGTCTAGAGAATACGCATAAGGACATTATGTTAAGTCGTCCAGTATTAAATCAAAAAGGCACGTGGTTTGTAATTAACATTATCCAGGATAGCGCTCTGCCATTTTATGCCAATTCAGTGAAATGATTCTTAGCAAAGCTTAAATCAAAGCAGAGGGATCAATGGAGGTTGCAATGCAAATAGATGGTCACCACGATCACCTGACCTCAAACCGTCTGAGTTGGTATTATTTGGAAGGACTTGTATACCGTTTATTCTCTCCAATATGGCTAAATTACGACATTCTATTTCTAGTAAAGCTCCCACGATTCGTTCCGTTATATTTCCCATTGCTCTAATGGGTGTTATGGGCTTTAACAATATCGTAGAATACGTTAACGGTCATTTTGTGCAATTATTATTACAGGAATAAATAAACGGAATGTATAGTGGTCCTTTTTTCTGTACTTCAAGTCGTCAGCACTGTTTCTTGGTTGCTTTTTTATTTAATTTTGTTTTTTGTTTCGGAAAAAAATCAGAGTTTTTGAAACTCCTTTCTTGAAAACCATGCACTTGGGAAATATTTGCTGTTAAAAAATTGTAAAAATTTCAGTTTTGTTCAAAACGCTATGAAGCCATAAGTATAGATCAGATGAAAAGAAATTGAACGAGCTGTGGAACGTTTGAAAGTTCCTTTTAGTTGTGAAGTAACTAAATATTGAATTTGGAACTCTTTTCATATGAGTTTCAGTGTATTTCAGAGCCAATGGGTACTGGAAAATCCAAAAACATATTTGCCGCAATGGAGAAAAATACTTCAAAATCGAAATTAAATATCTTTCTTTTGAAAGCACATTGTAGAATGAAGAGTTTTTCTTTCTCCCAGCGGTTACACATATTTGATAACTTAAAAAGAGGGAAAGAAAACCATAATAACTTTCATTCTTGAAGCGAGTGGAGTTCCGGAATGTGATGTTAAATTATTTAAATTAACTCACACATAACCAACTTTATTGGGATTTTAAATCAATTTTATTTGCAGTTTAGTCTATGACAAACGCTGTATTAAATTTTTGAAACGAAAGCTAGTCTGTGTTATAAGTTAACAAGAAATCAATTGAAAACCCTGATATTAATCTAAATTCAACACTGGAAAAAATACGGCAAACAGAATGTGGATTTTTCAAAATCTGTTCTACATTTAGTGCCAAAAGTAAAGTACAAAATGTGTGCTTTCCTCTTCACTCAATATAGTCTCATTTTACACACAGGGTTAATTAGACCGTGACCTACAGTTTAAGGTGAATTTCGAACCACTACATTCAAACCCAAGGTGGGACTCCAACCCACGAAATGTTGAAATGAAGGTAGAACGCAAACCATTCGGCAACCAGCCCGACAGTTTCGGTGATGAATAATTGTTTAAGTTTTGTGTGAGAATTTTTTCATAACTTTGTCTATAATTTTTCATGAAAATTTTTTCCAGGCAATAGGCGGTTTTCAAACGAATGAATTTATTTAAAAGCTGTATGTATGTCGACATTTTGCAAAATATTTAAAAATTATATTATCTCCCTTAGAATCATTTTATGTTTAAAAAGGCTTACTTTTCGTTTCTGCTGATCGTGATAAAAAAAAAAAAATTACTTTCAAGCATAATCTTAAAGCTTTGGATCATTGCCAAGAAGTCGCTGAAATCTATACAGCGTGATTTCAATTCAAATAGCAATATATTTCTAAAATTATTTACTATTGCGTCACAATATATATCAATGATTAAAATTATAAATTATTATGCCATCTTAGAAATTTTGGAAAAATTAAGTTACTTGATATCAAATTTTATTTTTTAGCTATAAGTATTTTTCAGCATTTAATTAATTAGCAATATTTTTAGTGCATAGATTTAGTCAATTAGCAATGATATAAGTTTTTATTACCAGCAACCACTATTCAATTTACATTCAGGTTTTATATGTTAAGAAACCTATGTCTGACTTATACATTTTGTCCATATCTCGTGATTATTTATATAAAATAATCGAAATATTATTTTCGTAATTAATAGTTAAAATATTTAATTTGGTTCTGGTTCTACAAAAAACTATATTATTTGTACGGTAATAGGATTTTTTCATTTGAAATGTACTGTTTATTTCCTATATTTAATCATATATATATATGATATAAGAAATTAAAAGAATGTAACCGGTTCGTATACATCTTCTATCAATAAGAAATCAGAATCTATCACATAAAAAAATAAAAGGAGAATAACACAGCTTTATCAAACTCCTAATGATAACAAGAAGTTAGTTACCATCAAATTGCAATAAGAATAATAATCAGGGAATCGAACTCCAGCTGCCACGAAGTGAAGTAGTGAAATTCTATTTCAGAATTAAAATGTCTGAATTAAAATACATTTTGTGTTCTCTAGCCTTTTATGTAATGTTTTTTACTATTTGTTTTTGAGAATATTGTATTAATTTTCAGTTTTGGTTGAATCAAACCTATTATATTTTGGAAACGAGAAATATCTCTTCCCTTCGACAATGGCATTCCGCTTCAGATTGTTTTTAAAAAGTGATTTTACACATAATTAAAACAAGCATATATAAATGTCGCTCCCAAAGCGCAGGTATGAGGTTCTATATAATGGGGCACCCATTGTTTCTCCAAAAGCAGGTGGGTCTTTATAATTTAGAAGCAGGATCAAGCAGAAGATCCACTATCTTCGCCTGTCACATCTTGAGGTATCAATTTCCATTGAAGTTATTGCGACCAAAACATATTTTATGAATCCCAGTCACCATTGATGAATACACCGGATCTTCGGTTGGGTTGGGTTTCGAACTCAATGCTTCCGATAAACAGAATAAACTCTTTAACCAACCTGGCCACCGTGACTTCTTAAAGTTAGTTATAGCATGATAATTATCATTGGAATTAACAATGTTAAAGTAAGGGTTAAACTATTCTGGAATTTTAAAAAATATTCCTTCTATGACTTGATAAAAATGAAATTACATGCATATATATGCAGACAGTAAGCAAAACACTGATAGACAATATTTTTTGCGGATTCCATCCTAAAAGAGCATCAAAAATACAAAATTTTTCGGCTCATAGGGAATCTTTTGTAAAAATTCTTTTTAAAAACAATATTAATATTTAAATAATTATATTAAATAACTATATTAAAATATTAATTATAATTATATTATCATTAAGGTTTTCTTTTAAATTCGGAAAATTTTGTTATAAATATTTAAAATAGAGATGTTCACATTTCTGAATTAACAATAATGCTTTTAAGAAACCAAAAAGATAGAAATTAAAATCAAATATATAATGCAATAAATAATTGTTTTAATTTTGATTCCAAAATGAATATTTGTAATAAGGAAATATTAAAGGCAAGTATAAGAAAATAATTATACTTTAATAATTAAAAATTCTTAAAGTACAGGTACAGACAATATAACTTTTGTATTAAAATATTCATTCAAATACAGGAAACACTATTGTTTTAATAATGATTTTAGATGATATTGTAATAAAATATAAAACACAGATATAAGAAAACAATTCTGTTTTAATAATCATATTGCTTTTTTACAGAGATTGATAAATTAGGTAATGCAGTTTTGATCTTGGCGTGTTATTGATTCAGGAAAGATGATGTGAATCAATTACTTTAGATCAATGTCCAACATAATGAATTCTTTTACTTCTTCTCCTTCTCCTCTGGGAATGGGCCGGCGAAAATATTCTTCAACAAAACTATTTGAAGAGAAAACATTTCATTGGATCACTGGATTTGTTAATAAATATATGTATATATATACTATGTATTAGTCTGGCTAATTCTAAAAACTTCTAAACAAAACTACTTGCAAAATTTATTGCTCAAACTAAAGTTGGTAAAAATATTAATTTTAATCTTACCTGTAAATCTCCAACATTTTATTTTCATCCACAAAAATAAATCAAATATCATAATCATTAAATTGCTAAGATTTGTCACTAACGCAAAAGAATAGTCACATATTGATTTTCTAACGTTTTTAAATAGATAATGTATATTAAAATTATATATTTTCAAATGCAATTAATTTTGTTGTATACTAATTTTATTAAATGATATATAAATACATTTTTCAGCATGGCTTTACTAACTACACTATAAATATAATTTTATAAAACAAAGATAATCTAATGCCTCTGGCATAGGATTTAAGGGCTATTATATATTAGTATTGACTCAATACAGTTTACTTATTTTAAATGTTAATTACTCGTTTGGTTTATTTGTCCTCAACGATCATCTTCTGCACACGAGGGCTAATTAGACCGGGACTTACGACTTAAAGTGGATTCCGAACCACTACAAAAATATCTAAACCCAAGGTGGGATTTGAGCCCATGAACTATAGAACCATTCGGGTTCCAGATTGGTTGGCAGTTTCTCATAATCGCTTATATGCATCATCTGTATCTATATTTCTCAACTCCCATTTAAAATTTTATTGAAAATTTTAGCAAATTGTAGTTAAGCAAGTGACTATTTTACTCATAAATACATCGACGAACATAACATGAACAAAAAAAAATATTAATATAGATAAAAAGGAATTTCAAAACTGCAATGCGATGCAATATGAAGAAATTCTTCAAGCTTGAAGGCAAATTTTTTTACAGTTTTGTTTTGTGTTATCTGAGGATGCTAGACAAAGTAATGAGGCATCTACATAAGAATGTGCAAATCATGTATCAGCTCAGATCTATTTTTGTGTGTCTCAAATTGTAATTTAAGTCTTAAACACGATTATCAGATAAATATGTGCAAAACATTCAAAGATATTTGCAGTCATGATGACATCAAGATTTGAAATTGGTGCTCCAGGTAGGAAATGAGCAGGAAATTTTGTTTCCTAATGTACTTTATTGAGCTCATTGTTGTTCACGAAAAATATTCCACCCAATCATAATGCTAATCTTTACATTATTAAAGATCGTGAGCTGTTTGAATATTATTTTATAAAAGTAGTTGTTATACAGGAAAGAAATTCTGGATTATAATGTGAAATAATTTTTTTGAGAATATTCTGTTGATGGTCACACGTGACTTTTCCCCATTAAAACCCGCAGTTTTAAAGCGTGGAAAGATACCCTCACACAGCTCTGTGTCAAAGTGAATCAACATAAACAATTTTTCTTGAGTTTGCTGGATGAGCACATGTTTAGGTATCAAATGATGATTTTATACATCAAATTAACCTTCTCACTTAGCTTTCATGACGAATGTCGTTGCATTTAACGAGAATGTTTATACATTTTGTATGAATACTCTATGACAAGTGTTCTCAGTATATAATAAGGTTTTTGAATATGGGATCCTCTAAAGATGGCTGTTAATCCTAAAGTTTGGTTTATTTGTTGCTTCAAACCTACGGGGAAGATTTTATAACACAAGAATTTTTCTTCCTGGACCAACGACAGCTTAAAGTAAATTACAAATCACTACAAAGATCCACACCCTGTGTAGATACATAATCGAATCCACTTTATTCTCAGTATTTTATTTCAACGATGATACATTTGGCTGTTTTTTTGTAGATCTTGATATTACTTGAATGATTTAAATAAGACGTATTTCGAAATGGGCGTTAATATTTAACTCCATACTTATATATTACCTCCATTCTACTTGTAAACGTTACCTAATGTATGAGACAAGATTGAAATTGAATCAAATAAACAACTAAATAATAACAAAGTTTGTAAAGAAATGGATAATTTTTTACAGAACTTATCGAATAATTAAATTTATTATTTCCTCATGTGATGAAGCTTCAACATTTACATACAAGATTTATTATCATAAATAATTTATAATTAGTTGCTAACTTATTTGTGTAGTGATTTATAAATCATATTTAAAGTTAGTTTTTTGATTGAAACTAACAAAACTAAATGATCATAATTTTATTGCAGCAAGCTTCTTATTTGTATTAAAAATATTACCACTTACATTTAGCAGAAACAACCAGTTCAATTAAAGATCATATAATGAATTCCATTTAGGCTAAGATATCTTCTTTTCGTTCATACGTTTCTTAAGATTTTAAAGCATTTATCAAAAAGCATTTGTAAGGTTGGTAATCATTTATTCGTTGGCCTTCAGTATAATCATTTTTTAATCTATAAATTTATGAGAAATATTGAAAATAAAATACTCCTAAATTGCACAGTCAATTTTAGTTGCGAAAAGTGTATATAGTGGTTCACACATTTAATGAATATATAAATAATCTTAATAATAGTTGTTTCAATTAATGTAAACTTATTTATGCAGATTTGGAGGAAGTATCTAATGCTTGAAGTTAAATAAGTTGAATTTGATATATAAGAAAAACTATGAAAATGCAGTTTCTTACTGAATTAAATACTAGAGTTATTTAGAAACAAATACAGGTGTTGAAAATACGTGAAATTTTGAAAGCCAGGGAATATTTAACAGATATACATATCTTATTTATTTATAATAAATGGTAAAATTAAAAAAAAGTAGTAAAAGTTAAACTTTTACTACTTTTTTGCTAAAAATTAAAAATTTCTCTTAAAAAAAAAAAAAAAAAGTTGGTTAAAGTTAAAGTTTTTCTTCAAATTTAGGCATTTCATGCTTAACTTTGAATAGAATATTAAAAGAACGTAAATTTTAATTAAATAAATTTCACAAATCGCATTTCATTTCTGTGTTTGTGAGTTCAATCTACAAAGAGATAGAAGGAATATATCTACAAATAATACTTTACTTGTAAATAATAACAAGGCTTTCATTAAGATCATTTAAGTTGTTATTCGACAGAAAATTGCTTACATAAAAATAACTGTTATTTATAATTTAATGTAGGCAAAAATATATATCAAAATAACTTATTTGCTTCAAGGTAAAATTAGGGAAATTGTAGATATTTTTGTTAAGCATTTATATTCATAACGTTCAATGATTTGGGTAATATGAAAACAGAAGACAAAGCCCGTTAAATTAGTACTTAATGGATGTCAAGAAAATATTTAGAAAAAAAGGTTGATCAATAAAATTAAATTTACAGTTGGGAATATAAAATTTTGATGTCAAAGAAATATGAAAAGGAATTAATTAAACAGGAAATAATCCAAGAAATGAGTTTAAGAGCATATTATTTTATTATTTTCTGAAGATGTTTCAGAAATTCGTTTAAATGGAGTCTTCTTGAAATACAAATATAGTTTCAAGAAAACTTCTGTTAATAGAAACGTAGAATATTTATAAAATTCTAAAGAAAAAAAGAAGTATAAGAACATTTTTAAAAAATCAAAGAAAAATGTTACCGATGGAGATTTTTACAATTTGCGTTATGCTCCATTAATGGATATTCTCCTAAATGAGAATACAAGTTAATAATATATTATCTAGTTCGTAGAAAATATTAGTAATGTCTTAATTAGTGAAAAACTTGCTGAAAGTTTTATGTAATGAAATTATTCTTTGGAGAGACTCTGCAAAAATAAAGTTTTAAATATTATGACATACTTATAAGCTATATATTACAATATATGGCACATTTTTACATATTGCAATGTATAGTAAGTATTTTGCAAAACGTTTATTTGTGTAACTAAAACTTTTATACAGATAAAAGTTTTTAAGAATAAAACCATGTAATTTAATAAAATAAAATTGTAACTCCAAAGTAATGTAAAAAGTAAAAACATTTTTAATAATTTATATAATAAGAAAATTTTACATACCCATAGTGAACTTTGTTATAAACCTCTTAATTCTTTATTTTAAAATATCTTCATGCTCTTGACCAAATTTTTGTAAAGTTATCTATATATACATTATGGTTTTTAGTAATTTCTTTGCTAATTTGTAATTAATGTGTTTTGTTTTCTATAAATAATACCAAATTATTTCATCAATAGTTAAATTTCACACGTAGTTAACGAATTAAATGATCATATATGAAAGGAAGAGAAGTTTTAACACAATAATCTATGAAAAGCACCCAATTGTCTTGACATTTCTAATTTTTTTGGATTCACGTGACACGAAGCTTCGGGTTTTAAAATTTATTTTTATTAGAAACCAAAAAATAAATTTCCAAGTAATTAAACTCAATTTTACTGATGCTCATTTTTTTCTGTTAAAAAATATTTTTTTTATATTTATATGCATTTTTGCAACATTATTTATTTTATTTATGAGTTTTACATGGTTGATACATGCTTTTGAAGCTCTTCCTTAGTTTCTAGACGATTTCAAGAAAATGTTTGCTACTCTTGCTGTTTTTCGAAACTTTATGAATGCATTTTTAAATAATAAAATTTCTTTGGGGGAGATAAAAAAAAACTTAATTTTTCTTATTATGTTATTTAAGCAAGCATTCCTGCAAACCTGAAGAAGTAAATTAAATTATACAACTTTATGAGAGATTAAAATTTGAGAGCACTTTATAGACAAATACCTACGGCACCTCAAAGATGTGGTTGCTATTTGCTCTGTTTACAAAAGTAATTGTGCAAGTGAAACTAAGACCACTCATTTTGAACCATTATATGATGCATGCATTATTGTTACCAATATATGATGCATGATTGAAAACTACACATTAAGCTAGGAAGAATATTAAGTGAGCATAACTGAGTTGTAGGATCTAGCTCTTCGGAATAAAAGGTTCTACATTTGATTCTAGCAACTCTTCATAAATAAGGAATTGAATTGCTTTTCTGCTTATTGCATGTATATTTATTAGAGTGTGTGCGTAGAAGTTTTCAGATTTTTACCTTAGCTATTGGCTTACTATGAAGAAAAAATGTTTCAGAAAGCATTCCATGGTGAAAGTCTTGATATCTTTAGCATTTATGTCTCTATTTCTCAGTGTCAAAGAATATACAATTTTGATGTTCCAGGTAACAAAACAAAAATATTAAAACTTTATTGATCAAATTTCTGTTTGGCATTAAAATGTTTTCTTCTTTGATTCATTGTTAAATACTTAAAAATGAACAAATTAAAGAAGGCATTTGTTAAGTTAGATAATTCCAAAATTATGCATTCAATTGCTTTAGTTGACAAATATATCAGTGTTTTCATAAAATAATTACTGCTGCATTTTTAACTTGTGTTTGCACTTAGTTTTAAAAAATTTCCCTGATTAATGAAACAATGAATATAAAGAACCAAATGCTATAAGAAATCAGAAAATCGAAAAATGATCGCTTAATTTAAATGTCAAAGTTCAGAAAAGGAAATAAACCAAATTGTTTTGGAATATATTAGGTTAGAAAAAAAAATAAATCCATTATTTTTACGAGGACTTTAAGACTTAATATAATATATTTCGGATTCACTTTGTTCATACAGTATAAAACTGTTTTATGGTTAATCTTCAGCTACCGCTTGATATGGATGCTGCTTTAATAAGATGCCGGTCATCGTCTCTCATTTCAAAGATTTTATCGACATTTTTGACGATGTGTGAGGTGCATTTTCAACATGAAATATACTTGAACGGAATCAACTAAATAAAAATTTCCCTTAATTGGGTGCTACAGTATCGGTACCATAAGTGCCCTCCAATTTCAGCCACCTAACTAGCATTTTTGCCTTTATAAAAAAAAAAAAAAAAAAAAAAAAAAAAAAACTGTAGAATGTAGCGAATATTTTCTCTGTTGGCTTCCATTTTTAATATTATGTAATTCCCAAATGAATGGATAAAATAGGAAACAGCAAAAGAGTTTCTTAGTTCGAAATGTCACCTTACCAACGAGCATAAACCTAAAATTTTTGAACCGATATTTTACTAGATATCGACAACAAATATCCATCTACTGCAAAAATAATGGATTTCTCTTTCCCCAAACTAATACTAAATGTTGTTTAGAAAGAAAAAGATTTAAAATACACATATTTACTTCCTTCGAGAAAAAGCAAAATATTTCTTTTTTATGCCCTACTTTAAAATTCTTTTAACTAATTAACCAATACTTTATTGTTTCAAATAAAAAATTAATTTGTAAATCAAATGTGTAAGTTCGTGATATTTCAAACTGTTTTACGTTATTTATGTAATAATTATATGGTTTTTATGGGACTAACAATCCATTGATTTTCATAATCAGTTATAGATGTTAAATAAAAAGAAATCTATAACGTCCATTATAGGATTTTATTCAAATATTTTTTATTGAATTAACTCAAACTTGTTTTTACTTATAAAATTTGTGATTAAAAATTCGTGCTTAAAATGTATTTTTCTTTAGAAAATACACTTTGCTTTGTTCAAATGGTTAATTATTAAATACAAACTTTGCTTTGTTCTTGTATTCTCTAAATTTTCATAATGGTATTTTTTTTTCAAGATTTCATTATGGATTAATAAATTTTTATCAGAAACAAAGTTAGGTTTAAATTATAATATTTTAATTTAAGCATAATGAATTGTCTTTTAAATAATTTAAATTATATAAATAAATCAAATTTTTTTATTTTTCTCTAAAGCAAAATGTTTTGTAAGATAGTATTTGGAGTTCAAACAATCGTAAATGTACTTTGATTTAAATTAAATTAAAAAAATAATATGGACATATTTGTATCTCGGATTACTTAATTATTAAGATTCGGATTATTATCTTTGCAGTAGTAAAAATATATTGTAGATTATTTGATGATTTCGTTAAAATCGTAAGTCATTTGCTCCTCAAATATTTGTAAAGAATTGAATTACAGAAGTAATATTTCTGCTAATCATAATTTTCCTGCGCACTTTGATTTTGAAGAGAACTGTCTTACATAATTTTCTAGAATTTTTTCGGGTTTAAATGCATTGCAATTTATTATTATCACGAGATATCTTGATAGAATTTATTTAAATCTCGACTGAAATTATCTACATAATTTGTTTTTATGACGTTTTGAATTAACTTAAAAGAAAGTATTCGGTAATATCGAATTTTGCATTAATACTATTCCATATTTTTCGATAATTATTTGGAAGATAAATTAATCAAAAACAGCCACAATCAATAGGAAAATAAAAAATACGATTTTTTACCAGTTTAAAAAAATGGTAAAGATTTCAATTAATAGAATCCTTGAGTGATTTAAATACAAGGAGTTTGAGCAAAAATCAGTTGTGATTTAACAACGTTTTTTTACTGGAAAATTGATAAATAAATTCTATTGTTGAAATATGCGAAATTCATTAAAACAAAAATAAAACGAAAACAAAAATTCCACCATCCTAATTATAAAATTATCCATCACAATTTCATGACCTTGTCTAAATCGACAATCTTCATTCCTTACATACAGTTTTAAGTCATCAGAAAATTAGCCATTTGCCTATTACCCCATATAATCGAGAAACAACACCTTTACAATAAAAATTTACAAATACATTGTAAAGTCGTCAGAAAATTAGCTATTTGCCTATTACCCCATATAATCGAGAAACAACACCTTTACAATAAAAATTTACAAATACATTATCATAAAGTTTATCAAACAGTGCTAAATAACATAATTTATTTTTATGAATGGAATAAAACTACAAAAGTTGCTATATTTTTTTTAAGCACTTATATTTTATTTATGAAAATTATTATCTCCTTTAATGACATACCTTTTTGAACTATTTTTTAGCCACTGGGAACATTTTAATCAGCCTTTCATCCCTTTAGTAGACCGATAAAACTGAGTACGAAGCATGTTTAGGAACTAAATACTTGGGGTTTTGTATTAGGCTTATCGGGACATATGCTTCGCATCCCAAAGTCCTCGGTTAAGAAAACACACATGGAAACTGTATGGCTTGGCCCTCCCATGGGTTCTCGAACCAAAACTGAGTTTCGTTTAGGTAACATTTTAAATAATAAGAAATGAGAAGCATTCAAATGTAAAAATAGCTTTGAAATTCGAAAAAATATTCGAGATTTTAATACTTGAATCTATGGGACAATATGGACTCGAATCTATGGGGCATTAAAATAAAAATCTGAAAATAACAAATGATATCATTCACCAACTTTATTTTTTTCACACTTACAACTTAAATGATTTTGAAATAAAAAACAAACAATTCGAATTCCAAACTTATTGAATCACCTTGAAATTTGAAAATATTTAATATTTCGAAAATCCTAACTTCTTTATTTTATTCTTTAGTTCGAATCCTAAATTGAAAATAGCAAATATTTGTATGCAGTGTTAAGATAAGAAATAATCTTTATGATTCCTTAAATGCCTTAAATAAAACGATTTAATATTCGAAAAATTTAATCTGTGATTTTATTCTTTAATTGCAATCATAATGTGAATATATTGGATAATTAAAAAAAAAATACCATTATAAGAAATCGTTTATTCGAGTTTCTGTATCGTCACATATTTTAGTATTCGAAAAAGATGTAGTAATATTCTTGAAAAACACTTTTTTGTGATTTTATTTCTGGATCTTCATGTAAAAATAGAGAATAATTGCATCTTTTTCTTCCATTCAAATTTATACGACATCAAAATTGAATGATACACGGTTTTATGTGGAAACACCTTTTATTTGTGGAAATTCTAGGTTTTAGATTCAATTAAATTTCGAATATTTTAATGCCAAGCATCTTGCAGATTTTATTTCGTTCTTATCGGATTAATTATTTAAATTCATATTTTTATTAATTCTCGAAAGGATTGGAGATAATAAATCTGATATTAAATCAAACTTTACGAGAAAAATATTACAAAAATGCGATGTATGTAACAAATACGAAAATGATCCAAAATATATTTTAAAGGTATACAAACTTATCTTTGAATAAATTAGAAAACATTTTTAGTAATTAAAACAAAATGTTTTCTTGATTCACAATAAAGGAAAAAAATATGCTTAATTAAATAAAATAATTATATAAGCAAATATTCAATTTAAAAAAGACACTAAAAAGTAAACAAAAATGTATTATAAAATTGAATGTAATATGAAAAAAAATGAAGAAAAATGTATAGTAAAAATATTTTAAATTGGCAATGAAAAAGTAATATTTATAAAAGTATTCTTTCATTTTTGAGAATCAGTGCGATTTTCATAAGTATTTGCTTAATATTCTTATAGTATTAGATATGTGCATTAAGAAACCATCAGCATTGGAAAGAGTTTTATGTTAATGAATAATAAAGACATAATTAGAAATATTTTATTGTTTCTGTATCATTAAAATGCTCACAAAACTGTCTTAATAAATTCTCGTTCAAGATTTGATAGAGAAATGCATGATGGAATATAGTTATTCGCTTTATGACTGGAGCACAATAGTGCAGTGAACCCCAAAATAAATCAAAGAAGTTCTTATCTTTGTCTCAATCAAGAAATGAATTCTTGTTACAGCAGCATGAATGTATACATAGAAAGAGAGTAAAAGTCCCCATAACCTTTTATCCTTACACAGTAAGAACAGAATAACGCAGTGAGAGTTGTAGACAAAGTGATATGTGTGGGAAAATGAATAAATAATTAAGAGTAAAATGGGAAAATGACGCTAGAGGGCGGTGTTATCGGTGGAGTGGAAAAAAAATGTTGGTTTTGTTCTTTCTTGAATCCAGAAAATAAGGCTGTGTTCTTCCTTGTATTTATTTCTTCGACTCTGGGTGTGGTCCAGCCAAAATGGTCTTTACGAATGCTGAAAGAATTGGATCCTTTAATTAACGATTCATTTTTAAATTTGATTGCTAAAAGCTGAGCTACGAAGCAAGGGGGAAGCGAAGGAAAAAAAGGCATGTACTAGGTTTAAAAGCGAAACAACTAGGCGAGCAAAATCTGCAACATGAACAGTACACATTGTCAAATGCTACTGATTTGAAAAAATTCTATTGCAACTTAAATTTATCGAATTTTGAAGGCGAAAAGCTAAGCAAAAGAAAGCTTCTAACTATAAAAACCAAAATAAAATAAAGTGATTGGTAATTAAAATAGAAATGGCAAACTTTCGCATAAAAATCTATACAATCTAAGCATATAAGGCAACTATACTACAAATAAGCAAAGCAAAATATAGCTATTTGGCGAGCACACATGTTATTTATGCATATTTTCAATAATAAAACAGTACAACGATTTGGCAGCTAAAGCAATGAAGAGCACTAAAAGCAAATGAAATGCAGCTACTTTAAGCATATTTAATGCAGCAAAGCATTTTTCATAATATAAAGCTTAGCTATGCACATGGATATATAGAAAAAAATATTTCACAATAAATATTAAAAGAAAATTAACTAAAGCAATAATTCATATGAAAAAATATAGAAAAATCAAGTTAATTTAAATAAGGGCTTTTTCTACAAATAATAATTTTGTTAAAACTAACGATAAGTTTACAAAAATAACACAGAAGTTAAAAAATTATATTTAATAAAACTAACTAGCGAAATTTTGGGAAAAATAATTTTTAAAAGGAATTTTGGTTATAACACTTTTATAATAACCTTTAAACATAACACATTTCAAAACCTTTATTCTTGTTGAAAAAATTTTATTTATTCCTTATTTAAAATATATGGCCAAAAAAGGCCTGCCAAATATTTTACACTTTTCACTTTTTCGTTTAATATATGCCATATTCAAATATTTTCTCTCGGCTTTCACGATAAAAATTAACTTTATAGTGTGAATCTTCTTTGTATGATATTTTAAAGATAATTCTTTTCTTCAGAACTTTGGTCATTAATATGAACTCTTAAATCAACTATATAGCTAGAAATTCGATGATTATGAGCAATGATTATGTAAGACTTAAATTCATGTTTGTGTTTTATTTCTGCATTGACTTCATGGACTTTCCAAGAACTTTATCTAAATATATTAATTTCGTTTTAAAAACTGTTATCTTCTTTTTGCTATTTAATGGTATGGTTCTTTCTCAATATCACTATTCCTTTTATTAAAATTCAATGCTTTCATATACATAAAGAAGTTTGTTATTTTTTGAGCACACAGTCTTTATTTTTAGTTGTGCTAACAGTGAAATTTGTTCTTTGACAAAAAATAGAGCACAATTGTCTGTAACAACCACAGCAGTTGTTGCACTAGTGTATTTCCCTATACCTTGCACAGAGTTCGGCTTTATCAGTTCACAACCGCAACAATTGTGAAAACTTACGGAACAACAGCGAAACAATATATTATTTGGCTGTTTGCCAGACAAGAATCTGTATTTTGTTCCCATTTGATTGCACTTTAAGAAAATACTTAAACTGCATGACTTATGTATATATATCTTATTTTTTCTACATATATTATAGTCATTTAAGCTCCATTGTACAACACTTCATAACCGTAAAAGTCAATAGTATTTGCATGGGAAGTTACTATAAATACATGACATGAATTTTTTGACAGGATTCAGTTTTCCAATAGGCTAGTTAGTTGTTAATATCTGAAATGTGATTTATCAACAGTACCAATGGGTTGAAAGTAAAAGAAATCAATCCAAAAACCCCTGTTAAATAGAATTGAAGTAAAGTTTTGCTCCTGGATTTTATTTCTGGAATTTTATGGAATGAACTATAATTTTTAGTCGATTATCCTGTAAGCAATCTCCGCCTTATCTTTTTATATACAATTTTACAGTAAAAAATCAAGTTTATGTCCTTGAATTCATTTTCAGTATGTGAGCTTAAATAATGGTATGGAATACATTATTATGAATCCATAATAAAAATTGAAAGGGCGTACAGTTATACATTTCATACAAATTTCATTCCAACATCTTTACTTGAAGCAAACCCCGAGATTGTAAGATTTGATAGTTTTCCTCATATTTAATTTATTTTATAGGACTAATATATCTCAAAATATATTTAAACTTGTAATTTCTTTATTGAAGAATATTAAATGAAAACACACAAAGCTGAACTTACTGTCGTATTTGATGTAACCATCTTCATCTTCAGGTGGACAGCAGGCTGTGAAGATATCATCGACTTCTTTGTCTGTCAATTTCTCACCTATAAAGATGACAAAATTATTAGAGCTTGATAGGACTTATGTTAAAGAGAATCATTTATGCTGTTAATAAGTGAATGTGGTACTTTAACTTAACACAGAGGATTTACATTGTACATGTCAGTAAAATTTGGCAGAAGACTGGGAATTATCTGTACATTATCAAATCGATTTGGTTTTTTATTGCTTAAAAAACATTTTTTGCACACTAACGCTAATTAGACTGGGACCTACGATTTAAAGTGGATTCCTACAAACATTACAAATATCTGAGCCTAAAGTGTGATTCGAAACCATGAGTAGTAGAACCGAAGTCAAGAGTGCTGAACATTCGGGTACCAGCTCGGCATTTTACAATCGGTACCTAGAATGTAAAATGAATTCCGAAACACTATGTACATATATATCTACGATGGATGTCGAATCCATGAATTGTTGAATCAAAATCCAGAAATTTTAAATATTTGGTTGCCAGCTTGGTAACTTAAATTTTAAATGTGTTTATAAATTCATTATTTAATTTTTATTATGATCTAATTATCTATTTCTCGACAATCTCATACCTTTCCATTGAAATGCTATGTTCAAATTTTTTGTTAAACTTGTTGAACAAAATACGATTACAGAATAAAATTGGGAAGTTGCCATATGGAAGATCACGAGGGATTTCTCGCCAAATATTATGTATTCATATATCAACCTAGTTTTATTGCATGACTCCATTTTTAAGATTTTTATTATCACTTCTGTCAATATAGAAAGCATAAAGGGTTTGGTCTGACTTGATAGATATTTACAGCTTATAATGGATTTTGAACTAACATCACATTTACACTCTTAGTGAGGTTAAGCTTTAATTTAACTCATGGTTTATTGATTTAATTGAAGGCCAGAAAGATATGAAAAATGAATTACCATCTCATCAAAAAATCATCTGTAATGAGATGTGGGGTGAAATCATATCACAATTCACTCATTTAGCAACTTTTTAACCAACAACTGAATAAGTGCTTTTTCAAGAATATTTGTGCTTTACCAATCAATTTACAAAGCATTTTACCACCAATCAAAGGTATTGACAAGTGCATACCAAGGGAAAGCAGGACGTGGGCCAATTCAGCAGCCATCATTGTTCCGTTCTCATTCTTGTCGTACACTTTCAAGCCTTCCAGCAGATCTTCAATTTGGCCGATGTCCTTGGACTTTTTGCAGGAACTGTAGATGGGGAGGAATTCTTCAAGGGTCAGCATCTTTTCACCTGAGGAAGGGAAAGCAGAAAAGAACACATATAAAATATTTAAAACTAGTAATGAAAGAAATGAATATGCAAATGTTTGTACGCTATATTTAAAGTTGCTTTTAAAAAATATAGATTAAAAAATGAAGGCAAAATACATTTATTACATAATTTAGGGGTCATATTAGCAGAATGATATATATATTAGCACAAATTCAATTTTTTATGTATTTAACAACAGAAATATCAAATAATCATAAAAGTTAATATTAAAAAAATATTTTCTAATTTTCATCAATTTCTAAGATTTTATAGATTTTTGCAATTTTATTGTATTCGTCGATTTTAATGTTAAGAGTTAACAAAAGCTTGACGCAAACTTCTCATCAGTCAAACCGGGATATATCATGATTTATTTAAAGCAGAGTAGTTTTTTTCAAACCTCAATAGATGTCAATAAATAAATCCCACGGCACTATAAATAAATAAATTACAAGGCAGTTATCGTTAAAAAAGGCTGTAAAACTTGCATTGGTATATAAAATTAAAAGAGCATATTTTTGCAATCAATCGAAACCTCTACCACTATTGTTTTTAGAAATGTTATATCGCGCAATCTCTCTAGAAAATAATTTCATTTTATGTGAGTGTTTAATATTAATTTATTGATAAAAACTTTTAAAAATATAAGAGGAATTTAAAGTTAATAAGTAGTTTTTAAAGCTGCTCCCCCAAATTTGCTTAGAATTCCCCTTTTTGAAGAAAACTTTGTCATGAAGATTGCAGTTAAAATAACTACTCCGAATTGTTTCAACAATGGATTTCGAAAATGAGAACTGCTATTAGACTAAATAGTTGGCTATTTGAAGTTTAAGAAGTTAATTTCAGATTTGGTCAACAATTTAAAACATCAGATATGATACCTAAACTGGGCATGAATACCCAAGAGCCACATTATATTCGGAAGATAGCTATATAGCTTTATGTGTATGACGCTACTGATATAACTGTAAATAGCTGTCTGAAAATATTGCTGCGATGTCTGGAACATTGATATCGAGACAATAATGAATAGATAATTGATATATAGGGGCCTATATTTCCAGATAGATAGCAAAACGAACAGTATATAGACACCTTGCCAAAAGAGGTATATAAACCCGGTGACCAACGGGATATCTTTCTCTTATACAGTTTCACGGAGATCCAATCTTTCTTGGGGCTACTACTAATGGACAAATCACGATTGATACCATTTGCACTATTTGCACCTGTAGATATCATGGGAGACATTTTCTTAATATATATATATATATAATTATTTTGAATCTTTGTAAGTAGGGTATTATAGAATATCTATAAATGCTCTGTTGATAGGCGGATTGGAAAATAAACTATAGAAATGACATCATATATCCTGCGTATAGAATCTATATTCTACTTTTTTTTCAGTGAACTGATTCATTTTTATGGAGGATACCGAACCAAACAAAACGACACTTGTTGACGAATAGATGGAAGAAGAAGGAATTTAACATATGATTAAGCTAGTCCGTATTCACACAGAGCATGTTTGGTATACTCTAGGAAGAACCATAATATTGTTCTCATTGAGTTATTAGCCTACATTAAATTTCTATGCAGATATTTTTGTCGTTACTTCTTGCCTTATTGAATAAGGTATTCGTATATCCAATTTTCACGCATTACCCATTACAATCCAATTCATTTTTTACGTTATAACGGTCCAGCCAAACGCTTACCTTCCTTTTTGGTTCCTCCTGACTTCTCTACGGTGTCTTGCGTAACACTCAAGTCCAGAGCTCGAAGCAAAGATCCCAACCAGACGGCATCGATCTTGCCTTCGCCGGTGGTGTCATATACCTCGAATGAGGCTCTGCATTCTGTAAAAGAAAGAGGAAACTGTTACAGTATGACAACAATAAAAAGGAATTCATAAATAATATACAGAATATTGAATATCTATCATAAATGTAATCTTGAAGGCTCAGTATATTTATTCTTATATATTCCAGATATCCTGCTAATGGGATATGTAATTAAACTTACAATAGCAACCTCGTTAGATGTCTCAGATAACTAATAGGAAATATAGCAATGAATTTTGGATGTATTATTTTATTGAAGCTAGAATTAAGAAAGACACTGGTTTATTTAATTTTTCTTCAATAATAAACTCCGAATTAGAAGTTGAAGGACTTAAAAAAACCATCCCCTTTTTAAATTATTTTTACATTATATCCAGAATTCGTCAATGGTTTATTAAGAGTTTTAACAATCAGAATATTCAGTAAATATCCTCATTATTAAAATCAGTATGAAAATATAAAATAAAGTAAGCATTATTATATCAATTTTTAAAAACAAAACTAACTTTAAAATAGATTTCATCAAATTAAAAAGTTATTATTAATTTTAAGAAAGTTATTTTAAAATGTTAATTTTCTTCTAAAATAAATAATTTTGATTTGCTACTATATAACAATGAAATAATATCACTATATCTGATAAAATATTTTGAATAATTGAATCATGATGTATTAACACTAAAAAATATAAGCTAATCTATATTAAAAGTTACCAAGTACGGCTATATTACACAATTTATGAATTTGACAAGAAGCCACAGAAAAAGTCCTTTTTAACATTTGCTACTACACTTTTGTCTACTTTAGTTTTCTGCGGTCACTTTTTTAACAGAAAAACAAACCAGTTCTATCAGAATTTATAGTTTAAAATGGGTTGTGAATTATGAATATTCATGTCAAAGTAGGAATTAAATTCACAAACATTTGACCGAACCACATATCGCTAACCATTTATCAAATAAATAAGAACTGAAGTATAAATGAATAATTTTATATTATTTTATTTATAAAATATTGCCTTATAATAGATTAGTGTTTAATTTTTGCTCTTTAATTTATATTAAAAAACAAAATTTTCATTATATTTTTCCAGAAAAATTATTTATTTTTTTATAAAATTTATGTAAGGTTATAATATTTATTTCGATAAATGTTTAGTATTTAATAATTCCATCAAAATAAGTCTTTGAAAATTATAAAGAATTTAAATATTTTGTTAGTTCAGTTTCAGTTCACAGTTTCAATAATATAAATTATGAAGTTCTTCATAACAAATGATTTTTGTATCAACTGGTTTTTAATTTAGATTAAGATTGAACGAAATCAAATGAATTACAAAATTCAGTTCATTAATATAGATAATAATAAGTAAAATAAAATAAAAAGCGGATGGTGAAAATATGTATTTAAATTTTAAAAGTCACTGAGCAAAAAGTATTTATTGCAGGAATGTATTTGGCGAAATAATTAAAAGATAATTCTCTTTTTCACAAAATATGATAATTGGAAAGAAAAAAAATCTCAACATTAGACACACGAAAAAAGATTTAGGACTTCCATGCACGTCATCAAATGAAATCCTTAAAAGGAATTGGACGTAAGCATTGAACTTATGCTATATTTAGACGTAGACAATCAGCAGAAGTCATTCTATTTTTAGGGACGCACACACAAAAGATCATATTTCAAATGAAGTGGGGGGATTTTCCAATGCAGTTCAATACCGTAACAGTTTCCACTATTAATATTGATTTAATGACCAAAAAGAGTTTTAATAATTTGTTCTTATTAAAGTTTTCGAATAAATTTGGGAAATGGTTGGAGTTCATTTTAATAAATTCTAAACAAACAACTTATTCTATAGAAATTTAAGATCAACAGCTATATTATTGGAGAAAATCGTAGATCTTCCCTTTAGAATTGTTATAAATAATTTACTTTATTAATTTAATTTTAAATTTTAAGTTTTATTATTGAAGCATGTTTATTTATTATTTTTAGTAAAGTATTTGTAATAAAAATAAACAAAGGAAGAAACATTTTTCCATTTAAAATAATCCATCTAATATTTTAGATATCTAAACTATATATTGTCAACAATAAAACAGCATGAATATAGATAAGTAAGGAAATAAATATGTAGTATTTTCTTACCTTCAACTTCGTAACTTTTCAAGTCAGCCTATAAAAAAATTAATAAAATATATTAATTGTTTGTTTAATTAATCTGAATGCACTAAATAATAATAAATGAATTTTTATATTAATAAAAATAAAAATGATTTTTCAAAGTAATTTTTTTTAAATTATAAAATGAAGTTATTTAGTAAAATCCAAGTAAACTTAGTATTCGTCCCATTATACAATGAAAAGTGAAAGTTATCTTTGCTTTTATCTTGTTTGAATGAAAAGATGGCTGAAAACTTTGAACGGAATAGAAACTCCAAATATTGTCAATAAATTCATATTTTTTACTCTCATTGTTTAAGTTAATTTAAACTGACAAAAATTACATAGTAAAATAATTACTAGTTTTAATAATTCTTGAAAAATTACGGAGAGTTCTAGAAATATATATTTTATTCTTAAAATAGAGTTTCATCGCTAACGTAAACCTGATTTTGTATTTTCTCTTATAAGTTTAAGTGCAAAAACGGATCTTGTTTGTGTGAAGAGATAAAGGAAAAGCAAAGTATACAGTTTATGATTAATGTTTGTTTATTACAAATTGTTAATACTTAAGCGTTTGGCTTGAAATATCATTAAGAAGAAATATAAATAAATTAGTATAAATGAATGATTAAATTAGTACAAATTTATAGTTAGAAAAGAACGATGAAAATTTAACTACCTATTAACTTATAACTTATAAGCATTACTTTTTTTAAGTATCCAAAATTAAGACCTATTTAATCAATCTCATTTAGAAAACATATCTGAGTTGATACTGTAAATCATAATATCATAATATCATATATTTGTATATGAGAATATTATTAAAATGTTTAACTATAGTTATTAATATCAAAACTTAATATATTATTATATATAATATTAGTAAAACAAAATATTATATAATTATGTAGTTTTTTTTATAAATAATTAGAATTTAACGAAATAAATAATTTGATTTAATATTAAAAACCGTTGATACAATAAAAAGTTCCTTAAGTTCCGAATTCCTTAATGATTCCCCAGATTACGTAAGTACGTGTGGAGATCCCATTAATAAAATTTAATTTCTTTATAACGAAATTTAAACTCAGCGAATTAATTTCTGCAGTTTCATAAAGTTTTCATTACGGCATTCGATTGCATTTCATGAGTGCTTCAGTCGGAGTAACATTTTTAGGGGATGAACAATTCCAAATTACGACTTATAAATTTAAATTTTTTTTTAAAAAAGACGACTTTAAACTGAGAGAAAATAAAAATGGAAAAGTTGGTTTAATTGAAAACTAAAAATTAAACTTTGACTTGTTGTCATCTCTATATACATCTTTTGTATACGTAGGTTATTTAAATCAGAACTTTTTGTTGAAAGCAAATTAAGAATCTCTATAAATAGCCAACTTTTCGAGTTGACAATAAAGCCAGTGAGCATTTGAGCTGCATAAAGTATGTAGAAGAAATCTTTTTCAAGAGATTCTGTGTGTGAGATATAACCAAATTATAAAGTCTTAAACTCACCTTGAACTAAAATTAATTTGAACAACATACATTTATTTATTTTACAAATACACATTAAGTATATACATGTTATATATATTGTATGTACATGTTATATACTTCTTTATTTTATAAGTAAAATCTTCTGATATTGTACTGAAAGACTTTAGTCTCAACGTAATAAATTAAATATCAAATTGCTGTAGTAACAAGAGCGAACTAAACTTTGAATTACCTTCATAAACTAAATAATTTAACAATAGAATTGCATTTAATATCAGTGTAAGACAACAAATGAATTTTAAATCTTAACAAATATTTAGCTAAAAAAATGACATACCATTAAATTCTCACAAATAATTACAATAAATTTAACCGATATAGTAATTTAAATAAATATTAAGCTTTCTTTAGATTCAGACAAGTGTTTTCAGTTTCCTGGGTTGATTCAGTGATGAAAAGAGAGCGAACAAAAAAGAAAGTGAACAATACTCACCATTGCCACGAACTGTTCCTTACACCAGCAGAGAGACAGAAGGAATAGTGAACAAGAGTGAGAGGAAACAAGACCGCACTTTTACCCTCGATTCTTTCCCCCCTTCCCAGAAGTCAAAGCGTCCAAAATAGGAGTCTAATTGTGGCCTGAAAAAGCAGGGTAAATATAATCCGGCTGTTGGTTCAAGGATTCGACTTCTACTCATTCGAAAGAATGTGCCTAGTTGAAATACATTTGTACGGCACCAACATGTGTAGTAGTAGTAGGTTGACCTATTATCTTGAGCTTTGACATTGCAAATGAATTGAAACCCCATAATGAATCCTTCGACAATGAAGTTAATGAGACCACATATTTAAACTGAATATCTTTATTCACACACACGCATTTTCTGGAACAATAAATATCACTACAAAAGTTTGAATGTTTTAAAGATTATAAGTTGAAAGACATTCATTTAAAAGTTGAAGTGGATTAAATAAATTTTGGACCCTGTATTCTTGACAAAAGAATTAAGAATTTTGTTGATTTATTGAATAATAGTATGTCATAAATGGCAACACAATAATTCCTACAATAAAAGAGCTGAGTTTGCAAACTGATTTCCACTAACTGTCCGTCAGATTGTCAGCGGAAACATGAATTGATTTGCTTGACACTCTACTGTCACTTTTTTGGATATAAGTCTAAATCAACGAGGAATTTCAGTTTTCATTAGATTCAAAATCTCTAAACATCTCCATCCATTGTAGGAATCGCACCTACAATTATTGAAAAAACACCAGACTGATAAATTTTTAGCTACCGAACAAACATTCTAACAAATCGATGGATGAATTAATTAATCAGATAAAATAATTTAAAGAATCTATTTAAAATAATCTTTGATTTTAAAAAAAACCGTTTAATTTGTTTGGATATTAGCTTAAAATTAACCTTTACTGTTACTTTAACTTATTTATTATATAATTTTGCAATTCACGCATTTTTCTATTGCTTATGAAATAGGAAATTTGATATGTGGAGCGTTTTTGTGTGTGAAAAAAAAAGCCATATGTTTTTATTCCATAACGTGTAAAAAAAAAAAAAAAAAAAAAAAAAAAAAAAAAAAAAAAAAAAAAAGAAAGAAGAAGAAGAAAGGCAAATTGAATTTACAATTAGCGACACATTTTAAATTTACTAGCGAACTGAACTTTTCGTTATGTGTCAAAAGCACCAAAATTACCAAATGAATTGAATTTCCTATAAAAATATGTGTGTGCAATTGTGAAAAGATAACAGCATTTCTCAATGATAAATGCGTTTCATCTTTCAAAAGTGTTATAAAGATTATTCCATTAACTTTTTGAATGCAAATTTAATATTTTTAACACATATATTTGCATTGCAAGTGTAGTAAAGATGAATTTTTTAGAAAAGGAATTTGATTCTTGTGAAATAATGGTTTTAAATTCTAGTTTTAAATTAATCTCGAATCCAGTAATTTTGCTTAAGAAGCACATGTTTACCTCCACAGAAATTGCTGAAGTATTTCGTGTACAGTAATCATTTGAATTGATTGAAATTAAAATCTAATAATACTTCTTTAGGGCGTACATTTTATGAATTTATAAAATGTATTCAGTCTAAAATAACTTATTAAAAATTCCAAGTTTGAAATGTTTATTCTTTTTTTTAAACAATAGAAACACGTACATACACTTGTAAAACATTTTTCATAATGAGCAAAAAATAAATTATATTTTAAATAATTTACTAACTACATATGAAGTTTTAAATGATTTCCCGCAGTGGAAATGAGAATTTAGAAAGTGAGAATGTATTGTCCCCGAAACACATTTCTGGCATTTTACCAATATTCTTTAAAATTTGTGGTTCGATTGTACTCCGTTTTGTTTCTGCAAAAGCAAATGTCATATGTAAAAATATATTAATATAGTTTTATATAGGCATTTGCCTACTGTTTTTATGCTCTCAATAAATAAAATGTAATCTTAGCGACAATAAACGCATTCTTAGACATTATATTTAATTATAGTTCATTCTGTAAACATATTAGAAAATATTCTTGAAATGTTTACAGAATGAACTATAACTATACGATATTTATTTCACCATTCAATGGAAGTTTAAAATTATTCTCATTGAATGGAATAAATCATGAGATTGACTGGTTGGGTTTTATGGCGCAAGGTTCAAAACGGACAAGCTGCGCCAGAATAAATTACGAGAACCAATTGCAGTTGCTCGATTTAATTGAAATTTCAAAAACTTATAAAATGTTTATTAAGCTAAGGTCAATATTTACATTATTACATTAGTACGAGGTCCCAATGTACCATTTCAGAGATACTACACATAATTTTTTTTCACCACACTTTATTCAATTTTCCCTGATTAAATTCTAACGGAATAATAATTGCTACTTTTTTTTACAGGAAATAAAACAAACCTTTGAGAAATTTTTCCCAAAAATTATTGTACAGCAAATGAAATTTGATGGATTTCTTAATAAATAAATTAAAAAATAATTTTACAAACTGCATTAGCATTGCAATAATTTTGGGTAATGTTTCATAAAAATCTTGTTTCTCTTACATGTGTGATAATTTTTGATTGGAAAATAGTTCGAACTTTAACAAGTTTTTTCCGGGAAATATTATAAGAAATAAAAATTATATTCACAATTCTGAAGGTATATTAATTTTATGTCTATATCCAAATAATACTTATAATGTACGTATATCCATGCAAAACTCATTCAACTAATGTTTTTGAAGAAAAGATGATTCATCATCATCATTATTAGTTCTACATCTCATTGTGAGTCCTGGCCTTTTATATAAAATTCTTCCTATTGAATATATTCTTTGCTTGAATTCTTCAATTTGAGGATTTGATAGCTTTGAAGTCTCCCACTAAACACTCCAGCCAATTCGGTGCGGTCTTTCTATCGAACTTATGACAGTTGGTTTTGTATTAAGGATCTGAAGTGGAAAGGATTAAAGAAACATGTAGATAATGTGTTCCACCATCTTATTCTTTGTAATTTGATGTATTTAACTGCATAAATATTTCGTAGTTTAGAGTTATACCTTCACCACACTTTTTCCATTTATTTCTACTCCCTCAAACCTAGAATATAGAATTTTTCTTTCAAGAATTAACAAAGGAGATCCGTGCTTTTCATTGATTGCCCATGTCTCTGAACTACAGGTCAGAATTGGTCTAATTCTGGTCGTAGAAAAGTAAGATTTTTGTTTTTGTCTAGATAAGTTTAGACCTGAAATATTTTTTCATACCATAATAAGCTTGGTTTGCTACGATTAATCTTTTATTTATGAAAAAAGACGATTATATATATATATCCTTTAAAAGAAGTTGTACAAATTCATAAATATTCAATAAATTATTGCTATCTATACAATGATTTTCTAAGACAATGAATTTTATTTTTAATCTCTAATAAAAATGCATTTATGTAAGTAAAATTTTATAAACAATTATACA
>JAPDSC010155062.1:0-13200 GCA_026290005.1 Latrodectus geometricus
AAATGAAACTATTAACTGTAACCAAATTGAGAAAGCTGTTTTAATAATTAAAAATGGCTTGCCTAATAAGATTGAATCAAAGTAAATCTTTGGAGGCTTGAATCTATTCATTATCTATTTTTAATAAATAATTAGATTACATATTTGTGAATGTTATGTAGAGCTTAAAATTAGTGATACTTTACATTCAAGGAAAATATTTACATGAATTACTTAAAAAACAACAACCAACTTCATCTATAATTTGCCTTAACACAAAGGAAATTTTTACAAATTCAAATTAAGAATATCAAAACCACTTAGTAAGGCGCATATATCAAACTTAATTTTTATTATTCTAAGTACAAATATTTTGACATTTATCTTAATATATATATGTTTTGACTTTCTTTCATAACTATTGTATATTCATTTAAGTTAAGTTTCTTTTTCCATTTAATATAAACATTTACCAAAACAAATCAAGAGTGAGCTCTACGTTGATTAAATTCATTTAGACAAAGGAAAAAAGAAAGATGTTTTATTCACCCCGATAAGATTTATATTATTCGTGAAAATGAATATCCCAAATAAAAAATGTATGTATAATTAATAAGCTACGCAAAATTTATCTTCGTTACAACTTTTGCTGTATTTGCAAAAATTTGTTTAATTTTCACGAGTTCTTTAAAATAATACAGTGGTAATTTGATAATCCAGAGAACTTCCGGTTTGAAATTTTTCATCAATTAATAAAAAATGCTTAGTACATTCTTTTATGAGCTTTGGAATGATTGTTCTTTCAAAGTTTTTATTTTGTAGAATGAGATTATTATGATTGTTGTAAAATTATTAGATTCAAATTAATTAATTAGTTAGGATATTGGTTTGGATATCATAATGTTATTGTAATACAGCTAAGCAAGTTTTGTCTGGTAATAATATTTAAAATCTAAATTTCCAAAACAACCCACTAAAATATATTTTATTATTTGTAATTTTTAAACTTCTAAGTAGTTCGAAATTATATGATAAAATAATGTTAGTTATATAATAGTTAATTAGGGAAATAGTTAATTAGATTTTAAAATTTCAATAAGAAATTTCTATTTAGAGATTAAATACAAATACTGTGATATTAATTATTTAATTGAAAAGAAATTGAGATTTTAAACATACTAAAAATATATTCATATTGTAAAATATATTTATGACATGAGTTTTTGATAATTCATATTTTCCATCAAAGCTAATAGAAAAAGTTACTTGATTTATATTAATTTTATGTTTCATTTGGCAACGTACGGAAACAATACAAAGCCGTTTATTTTGATTATCTTAATAATTAATTTAAATGATTGCGTTATTCGGCTTATACTAAAAAGTGAATTTTATTTAAAAATGCACAATTTTAAATTCAACAGTTATGCAATGATTTGAGTAAAAAATGAAAATTGAAATACTTATAAAAACTGTCTAAAGATAAAATCCCACTAATTAAATTTGTGATCTGAAACACAAGCCATCGAACTAATAAAGTATAACCAAGAACTAATAAAGCATAAAATTAGAATCTGAATCACATCTCATTAAACTAAGCTTAATATATAATGTATATAAACTGCCTTAAAGTTATTTTAAAACATTTAAGTTCAGTAAACATGTACTATGAATTAAAAAAAATTTGGAAAAAAAATGTTATTTACATATTTTTTAACGTTGTGACACAGAATATAACACCCAAATGACAATCATTCCAAAAGATCATCAAGTTTAGGCTAGTAAAATTGCATTTTATAAAATAAAATCATCCTTAATCTTTTTTTTATCTTTTGGGATAGAATTTTCGATAGATAAGTATTACTTTAGTTACTAAGTTAATTTTTAAATAACACATCAAGTTTACTTTTTTTTAGATTACTCAGGAAAGTGACCTTGAAGAGATTATGGATACAAAAAACTCGAAACAATATCTACTGGCATTTTGTTTCATTTGACGAATATTTCATAGCATAACAAAATCAAAATTTTATCTTGTAAATAAATTATTAAGGAGAAATTTATTTTTATTTAATTTCTCTCACGATCTGTTTGAAATTATTATTTTCATTCAACATTTTGCACTTTTGGCATATATTTACAAAACATGACAATGCAATTCTTACAGAAAGTTGAAAGAAGAGGATTTTTCAATGGTAATTTTTAAATGAATAGTATTTTCCTTTATAAAAGACAATTCTATAATGTTTTTTATTTAAAATATTTTCATACAAGAAAAATAAATGTATACATTATAAATAATAATAAATTTTAATTCGTTAAACCACGATTTTGCAAATGTAACATGGAGATTTACGAGAGTTAATAAGAAGGTAGTGACATATCTGTGAAACATCCTATATTAACGCGAGGTAAATTTTTATATTTAAAATGACATTATTATAAAAATGTTCATGAAATGTAAGTTGGATAGTGTTATCATAAATCACGTTTTAAACAGAAACTGTGTCATGTGAGCTAACAGCTAACAAAAACAATAGTCTTTACATAATTCCATTTATAATAAATTTGAGTAATGTTTTTTTCTTATGAAACTTTTAACTGGTTTAACTTTTAATTATCAATGTCTCGGGAACGTAAACTGAATACATAAATAACTTAAAATATTTTAATTTTTGAAATACATAAACCTTTTGATTGACAGTTCATTTTCAAAAGTTTTTAATTCTGATAGATTGATATGACTTGTAAATTTAATAAAAATAACAAAATACTATATTTATCTATAAAATTTTTTAAAACAAAAAATTCATTGACGAAATTTAAAATGTATAATAACAATAAAATGCATTTATTTATGAATTTTTTTGAACCAAAGATTTATTGACGAACTTTAATTCCTGTCAGATTTAATTTTTATCTATTTCATAAATTTCGATTGGTATTTAATAACTCTAAAAGTAAAAGTAGATTAACCAAAATTATTCAAAGCATTTAATTTGTGGAATATATTTTGTAATTTCAAGAAATGAAAATTTTACATTAATTGCACATTTTTAATAGAAAATTTTTAAGGTGAGTGAAATTTCTGGTTTTAAGATATGTGAAATCTTAAGATAATTTTTAAGAAAATAATTCTTAAGATAAGTATAAAAATACTTTAAAAAAAGTTATTACTTACTTTTCAATTCAGTGTTTTTCAACTGCTTACAATAATCGTTATTTTTAGACAAGTAACAGTGTTTTCGTATAGATTTTAACTTTAATTAAATTTAATAGAATATATTCGTGTAGATTTAAATCATAACAATATATTCTATTTAAGAAAACTAAACTGACAATGATTGTAATTAAAATTCATGTATTATTAGCATGACAGAATGAATAAGATACGAAAAAAAACTAACGTTAGTTATGCTATTACTCAAAAATTCTATTAAAAAAAATATTTTTTAGAAAATGTAGTTGCTAATTATTCTAAAATCTCTGGAAGAGAAAAGAAAATATGAGATTGAATTAGAGTAAAATATAATTAAAGAAAAATTTTTTTTATGGAGTTAAATAATTTTGCATTTTAAGTTTGAACTTTTTTAAATTGTATTTGTTATTCAAAAACGAGTCAGTCTTATTTTATAATAAAAATGACCTGTTATAAAAAATGCTTTTACTGTTTTAACAGAATATTAAAAAGACATCAACCACAAGAGAGGGCAGGTGCATTTTCATGAATCTGCAACCCAGTGTGGTCGCCCAGGACAACAACACGGAGTGAACACCCAAAGAGCCTGATTGACACACCAATCACCGGTGCTCGCAGCGGGGCGGTTCCAAACAAGACGAAATATTAGTCCAGAAACAGTGATTGTTTTCAGCAGGCTCCTTCCACTCATAACTGATGGAAGGTGGTGTGGCACCTCCAGAATATATTGCTCAGAAGTTAGGCTCTCAATTTTGCCTGTAATGAGTTTCAACTTTCCTGAAAATGATGGCCCAATACAGATAGAAAAGGCTTGGGATTGTTTCATTCCTTTTCTTGACCCTTCCATTAATCTTCTCCTAATACTCTCTCTCAAGGCACGGGCATTTACGAGTCTCTGAACATTGTGATTGTATCTTTTTTAAACTGGCAATTTGTTTCTATTTTCGAAATCTATTTGTTAATAGAAGCGAATCGAATAACAAATTTATGTGTTTCTCATGCTAATTGAAAACAATAAAAAAATTACATTAAATGCTTACTGGAATAATTACTATAAAATTTTCTTTTTATTGAAATGTGTCATTTAAAACAGTTCTAAAAGTATTTTCTAAAAATTCTACATGAAGTACATTTTCCCAAATAAAATAATTCATCATTTATATGTCAGTCTGTGTTAAAATTATGTTGTTCAGTTTTTCCGAAACTAAGACATTTAATTTTCCTTCCTTTTTTGGAGCTACGTTAAATTAATTTCAATTATAAATGAATCGCATATCGCTAAAAAATTAAATCATATATATTATGAAATCGTATAAAAATATAGTTTATTATATTTACATTGCTTCTAGTATTCAATTACTTTTAGGTTGGAAGTTTATATATGTATGAGAATGCAGTGTAGGTTTTTATATATATTATGCAATATAAAAAATATTATATTTTATGGAGTACAGTAATTATTTCAGCCTTAAGCTCTACTATTATTTTGAAGTGCAGATATACAGGCATACACATATTACGCGTGTAACTAATGATACTATATTATATTAAAATCAATTTGTTTTAAATAGCTAAGCAAGCTTTAATTTGTAATTTATTAAATAATTTTTACGCCCTGTATAAAAACAATATTGTTTTTGCAATTATTTTTATTTGTACACTAAAGAAAGAAAAAACAAATTTTTACATTATTTACAAGAACAAAATATGTGATTCCTTTGTTTCAAAAGTACACAAATAAAAATAACTAATTTAAAAACTTGACACGGCGAAATAAAATATAAAAATTCAAAATTCAACTAGGCAATCAATATTTAGCCATAGTTTAAACTTTCAGTCATGAAAATATTGGCCTTAAGATTAACATAAATATTATTATTATATATTTTTTTCTTAACTAATGCCATAAATATACTTGTTTTATTTTCATCAAAAGAAAAGTAATCAACTAAAGAGGAAAAGTAAAATTCATTCTTAAAAATTAGCAAAAAAATCATTTAATTTTAAATTACTACGAGAATTTATTAATACGATAGTTAAACATAATCATAATTGATTCTATATGACAACACTAATTTGTCTACGGAGAACTAAATGACTCATTTGGGATACTCTCTTTTGCTGGCTATCTTTATAAATTTTAAAAATATACAGATTCCCTTATGGTTAAATAATTCAAATAGCTTCAGTCAATATATTTCGAAATTATTTCAGTTTGCATAGCAAAATAAAACGTAATTTTTTTCATAAATGAAATTAATGGTACCAATCAATGAAGAAGAGTTTAGATGCTTAATTATGATAGTAAAATTTCTTAAGTTAAAGCAAAAAATCATTGAAAGTGATTTATGTGCGTAAATAGTATCGTTACTTCAAAATGAAATATTGTTAAAAAAACTTTTTGCGCATGCCTAATAGTGATTACAAAGTAAGAGCGCATGCTGTGTGAACCTAATTATTGCTATATACTTAATCATTGCCCCCAATCTCCAAGAGAATGTTGATCAGAAAAATTTACATATTTATAGACTTTTTAGTAATAATCTTCTGTGATTTAATATTTTCAGAACAGAAAAAGTTTATTTGAACCATAATGACTGTGGAAAGAGGATTAGAGTAATCACATTTAAAATAGAGTGATCTTATAAATTTGAAACTATTGTTGTAAGGACTTTTATATAATTAAAGGCTTACAAAAATAACGAAAAATTGTACAATATTGTTCCTTCGGTCTGTGAGGGAAATAATGGAATATAATTTGAAATTATCCCCAGAAACAACCCTACGTGTTTAAAGTCGAGTTTTGGCCACGCTACCTTGAAGGTTAAGAGTAGTATAATATTTGAAACTAGCTTATAAGAATCGAAAATTTAAAGTAATTATGAGATGCATGAAATCAAATGAAAGCAAAGTATTATTTTTCACTTCATTTATTTCTTTTACTATATTTTCTTCATCAATTTCTGAATAATATCAAATGCCATTTGTTTCAGATTGTTTTTAGAAACAAAATATTTTATTGTATGATTTATGGTCGCAAATTAAAAAAAGATAAGTGTTTTTCAAAGAAATTTTGGAGGTGAATTCCCATAATCCGGAGTTTTAATTGACTGTGCAAATTCTTTTTCTGGTATTTGGCATACTAAATCATCCAAGTAACCTGGATCAATGTTTGAAAGCCTTTTATTATATTTTTGAGGTTTTTGATGCATGTAACATTTCAGCAACAATTGAATAGTCAACGCACCATTTCAAAGATAAAGGCTGCTATTTCTTGCAGTGGCAATACTTAACCGTCGTTAGTTGATTATAAGTTTCATGTTTTGTATCAAAAAGTTATTCGCTAGAATGCTACTTCATGGATAAAACTTTTCGATTTTAGAAATCGATATTTCTCAAAATATAAGTAAATAACTCAAATTATTCCTTTAATTGAAGATTGGAAATACAAATTTTAATATCATTTATTAGAATAGCAGTTGTATAATCTTAATTTCGAAGAAATTTGTATCCAGTTGAATATTTTTCTTTTTTTGGAAATACATTAAAATAAAGAAAGAAAATTTTACAACAATAAAGCAGGATTTAACTTCATTTAATCCTGCTTTATTGTTGCAAAATTTTCTTCTGTTATTTTTATTGCATTCAGAATTGTGTAACTCAACGCATGCAAAAAATTCAGTTAATACGGAAAACATAGGGGGATACACACTTACATAAAGTTGTAATAATAACTATTTATTTTCATAGCTATATATAAAGCCAATTATATACTCTTTAGCAAAAATATTTTGTACCCACTTTAAATTTAGAGCAACATGTTTGGTATCGAATGGATTGAACATGAAACAGAATAATAAGGAATAAATAAAATAAAGGAAATCACATGCAACATTAAAGTAAAAATAAATATGTTATAAAAGTGGGGGAAAATGTAGCATAGATAATTTTTATTTCCCATTTATGCAAAGCTTGCAAGTGATGTGGTCAAACATAATTGAAATGCTTAAATTGGTCTGTCACTTAATTAATTTTCTTAGATTGGAAATACTAATGGGAAATGTGGTCTAGAAATCTCCTTTTATTTCCGTACGAATTTCTTCGAGTTGCTTCATGTTTTCCTGTGGGAAACTTCCGACTTAGATTCAAAAAGGTCAAAAGAAACCGGCTTTCACACCGACAACAGTCATAAATATCGGATGCATCACAAGAAAAAAAGAAATTGAGACAAGATATATTTTTTCCCTTTAAAAAGTATTTGGATATCAAGATTAAATTCAATTGGTATTATTGCATAAAGTGATTAAATCAAATTCAATGAAAGTAATATGTTAGTAGTATATATTTGAAACTATTCTCGCTTTATATAAAATTATTGAGAGAGAGACGTTTAACGTCTATCTTTATGTAAAATTTATACATTTTTATGTAAAAATTTATAAATTCAATCTTTATGTAAACTTTAGAAATTTTATTGTAAAATTTATATATAAATTTTAAGTAAAATTTTATATAAATTTTATTGTAAAATGTTAAATTAATGTAAAATGTAAAATTTGCTTGTAAAAATAAATTTTACAAATTTATTTTTTTTAATTTTACAAATTTGTCAAAAAAAATTTATAAATTTTACATAAAGGTTGATGTTAAACGTCGATAATTTATAAATTTTACATTAGTTTAAAAATTTTTTAATTAAATTTTTAAATTTTGCATTTATATGTTTGTAGCTAGAGCTATTCAATACATGATTTTGATAAGAAAACTTGTTATTCTTCATAATATTCATTCGCTGAAATAAAAAGTTTGGGCAATAGTCAAATGAAACATTTGTTTTCTAAGATGAAAATTTTTACACCACATCAGTTGTAGAGCGTAAGTTATTAAATACTTTTTCTTGTTTCTAAATAACTCTGAATAAAAATTTTCCGAGATATTCTGGTAACCATTGACAGAAAATACTAAGTTATAACGTATTAGTTATCAGTTTGGGGAAAGTAATTATTCTCAGTAGTCACATAGTACAATTAAAAAACAATCAATATTCCTAAACTTTGACTCCAAATAATCAGCACATAATCCATTATAATTAACATTATAATAATTAATATAATAATAATTTATTTTAAATTAATTTAAATAAACTTTTTATTAATTTGAAGGAGAGGAAATGAATTTTTGAAGTATTTTATGTATGAAAACGAAAAGTTAAACTTTCAAGGCTTTTTGTTTCGAAAATGTATTAGTTAATATATCTATCTATGCATGTCATTCTCTCATTTCAATTCCTTCAGAAATAGAAGATTCAAAGAAATTTGAAAAAAAGAAAGGGAAAGTGTGACAGGTATCTCAAGTATTTATAATTTTTTTTCGGAGAAAATCTAAGAAACTTGAGTATTCTAAACTGAGATTATAAATCCCATAGTTTTTACATAAAATTGGTTTCTTTGGAAACCTATAATGGGCCATAGACTAGCCTTTTAAAAATTTTTTGATTTGTAGTGACTCGTTGTCATCCCTTCTGGCTCTGCAAGATATAACAAGTTGTGAAAAACTCATTGTAGAAGTCCAGACTTTTATTCATATGAGCAATATTAAAAATATCTCCTTCCGTTTCTCTCATGTTAAGGGCCACAGTGGTGTGTATGGCAATGAAAGAGCAGATTTCTTGGCCAAATCTTATTTATCACTTACAAATAAACTCAATACTAGTCTTCCCAAGTCTTTCTTTAAATCCATTGCCCAAACGAACATCATCACAGAATGGAACTCAAGTTTTGTCTCCTCTCCCAATTGTAAGTGGACTAAATCTTTTTTTCCCTACAGTTTTCTTCAGAATTAAGAACCACTGGTTTCATACTGACTTTAAAATAACCCAATTCTTCACTGGACATGGGAAGTTCAATTGCTACCACCATCGTTTTCATATCAAAAACAGTGACGTATGCAGCTGCAACTTTGGGATTGACAATCCTTCTCACATTCTTCTTGAATGCCCATTTGTCTCACGAGAAAGAAACGAGCTTCGCAAATACTTGAATAACAGATGGCCCCCAATTTCGTCGGACCTTGTTTAGAAAGAGACTTTTGTACTTTTTAAAAAATTTATCCATTCTGTAATTTAACTTCTTTTTTTCTCTTGTGTATATATATATATATATATATATATATTTTCATCTCATGATTTGTCTTTAAGATAATATGTAGTACATTAGTTGTACCTTCGGGCCCTGTGTGATATTCCTTGGTGCACAGGGAGATAATTTTGTTCTCTCAAATAAAAAAAAAATAAAAAAATATTTTTATGGGGAAAACAAAGAACTGCAGAATGTTTGACTTTTGTGCTTTCAATTATCATGGGAAACTAAGCAATAGACTAGTTAAAAGTAATAGTTATGTAAAAATATCAATCACTAAGAACTATGCAAAGAGAAAAACAATTAACTAATTGCTTCCTCTCACACAACAAGACTTTTATCACAAAAAGTACCTAAATTTTCTTTAAAAATCCTTTTTTGAGACATTTATTTTTGTCTTAAGCCCTGAATATTTTTCCACTTAAATATTTTTTATAAAAATAATTACATAAAATTATGAAAAATGTAAATTTTTCCAATTATTTTCTTGAAATTAATATATATTTTTAATTCTCACATAAATTAAAAACTGAATTTATTTTTTTAGTATAATATCATGCTTTTATAAATCCTTATATTTTCAATCGCGAGTGCTTAAGACGAAAACCATATTAATTTTAGTAAAACTCATTTTTAAAATATAATTTACATTTAAAACGTTATTTGGAAGATATTTTGGCATGAAATCGTTAAATAGGAAATGTAAGCTAAATATAAAATGTTTCCTCTCTTTTCAAAGCATAAGGAAATAGATCAGAATGTTTCCCAACCCTAACTCACTGATATTACTTTTAGTGTAATTTTCGATATTCTAAAATAAGGTAAATTTATTTACTTTAGTGAGAGAGAAACTATATATATTATCTAATGAAATTGCCTATATATAATTTGAGAAATATGTGAACTTGGTTTAAGTACACTACTTAAAACCTATGATTTTATATATTAAACTGTATCTTATATAAATATATAATGTAAATTATTTATATAACTTTCTTTTATACTTGTCAAATAATATAAAAAAATGTTGTTAAATACGGAATATTTGTTCTCTAATTAAATTTCATACTAACTAAACTTTTATTCAATAATCTATCTTTGATATTAACGTGAAAATATATGTATTTTCTTTTTTCATATATTGTAATGTTGGATTGAATGATTAATTTATTACTTAATATAAAAAGTATATTTTTATAATAGTCTAGAAAATCTTAAGATTATAAAACATTTATAAAAATTAAATGATAACAGTTTCAAATTTCAATTCAATTAATTACAAAATATAAACTCTAGAAAATTATTAGCAAATTAAAGAAATTTTTCATTATTTCTTGATTTAGTAATAATTTTTTTGCCGTCATAAAGATTTTTATGTAAATTAACTTGGAGAGGAAAAAAGGCACAAAAACCCAATGTTCTTTCTCTAGATAAATCTAAAAACTTAATATCCGAGCGGCGAGAGTTTATTACTTATATATGATGACAGATGTACAAATTTTCACAGAAAGGGTCAGACTGCTCAAAAAAGAAAAATTCTTTTCTGTCACGAATCTTTCCTCAAGATCTGCTTTTGTCACTGCGGGGTGCGTAAAGTGAAATATCAAGTCACTCCTGTGGTCCGGCGCATCATTTTTCTTCTTTTTCTCATGGCATGGTTTTTGACATGGAACGTGCACTTTCAAACCTTGAAAAGGGTTTCCAAGTTTTTCTTTCATACTTATATTAATGATATAATAAATCATAAAATATAAGGTGATATAAAGGTTTCCATAAATACCACATAAATTCGCTTCATTAAAAATTAAATGTCTTTCACCAGAACCCTTATTATATATTTCACATTTTTAAGTTATTAACAAAATATCATGTTCGTCTTCATAAGCAAATACATAAAAAAATAGAGTATAGACCCTTGAGTGAATCTTCCGAAGAGATAAATACATTAACATTAATTATTTCTACGTATTGTTCAAAGGATTTCGATTTTTAAACGAAAAATATTTTGTAGAAGTGGAAGGTCTTGTGTTCGATTCAAGGTAGCATTGAACAATGGGATACGCAAATCTTCTCTACTCCTGTTGTTCCACTATCTAGTGTGCTTCTGTATTCCTCCTGTTCATTTCTCGAGGTGGGTGCTTGGGAGACTTCCTACTTTTCTCTCTTGAAAACACAATTACGGTTTAGTGTCAGGGAAAAATCAATAGAATTGATTAGTTAAAAATACAACATTACAAGAGCCTTTAATTATTAAGCAATTTGACATGTGGTATCACTTATAGTTCCGATAAATAAACAAATGTAGAATTCATTACATTTATTAGAACAAACCGAAAAGTAAACAATGTAATTGATTGCATGCATGTTAATTAAATATTTATTTTTCTGAATTCCTTGCTAGAGAGGTTTGTAATGTCACACATGGATCTAAGTTATTAGATAGACACATTCAATAAGTAGTAAAAATCTTTTGATTGTTTCATAATTTTCTCTGCAAGATTTTAGAAAAGCATTATTAAACATTAAGGTTGTTCTCTTATTCAGAAATAAAATTAGCAAATTTAAAAATTAATCTTATTTGAAATTAACTCTAAACAAATTATTAATTTCCTATTCTAATTATATTTCTTATACTTAATAATTTATATACTACATAAAGTTTATAATCAACTAACGACGGTTGAGCACTGCAAGAAATAGCAGCCTTTATCTTTCAAATGGTACGTTGACTATTCAATTGTTGCTGAAATCTTACATGGATCAAAAACCTCACTCATATAATTAAAGGCTTTTAAACATTGATCAAGGTTACTTGGTTTAGTATGCCAAATACCAGAAAAAAAATTAGCATAGGCAATGAAAACTCCGGATTATGGAAACTCACCTAAATTTCTTTGAAAAACACTTATCTTTTTTTAAATTGTGACCATGAATCATTCAATATAATATTTTGTTTCTAAAAACAATCTGAAAGAAAAATTTTCTTATACTTAATAATTTCCTGTAGTAATAAATTTCTTTATCGAAAATAATAATTATTTTACTTACAAAAATAGCAAAATGTAGATTTTCAATTCAAAATGTTTGATTTATTATCTACTATCACTTTTCACTAAAGAAATTTGATTTGACTGAGACTTATAATTTAAATTCGATTCCAAAATATTGCAAGCATCCAAGCCCAAGACAGGAGTCAAACCTTTCGAATTGTTGCACATAGACCAGAGAGGACTATTCAGCTCTAGTTTGCGGGAAAGGATTATTATAGAATGCAAATTCATTAATGAATAAGTATAGAGTTGAACTTAGAAGTAAAAATTGTCATCATCTGTGGTGAAAGTTTTCATCACGTATTTTTGTATCTTAGTTGGTAGTTAAAAATTTGTAAGAATTTTTAAATACTATCCTATATGTTGCAGAACCACGATACTGGTTTTTATAATGTTTTATGAATGCAAAACTTATTATTATATCTAAAATACATGTACCTTATTATAAGGCAATATTCTGTACATCTATTGTATACTATTGTTGAAAATGAATCATTATAATATGACATTTTCAGTAAAAAGCAAAATTTCAATGCCAACTAGCGCACTGAGTTGTAAGCTGAATGGTTTCCACTCCTGCCTTTAACACAACAACTCATGGGTTTGAGTCCCACTTTGGGCTCGGATGTTTGTGGTGGTTCGGGTTTCATTTTATAGTGTAAAATTCGGTCTAATTAACCTAGTGAGCAAAAATAATATTCTTGAGAGACAAACAAACTAACAAACCCATTAAAGGGGAAAACGTAATTGATTACCAATGATTTAAATTGATGTCCCGTATTTAAATATTTCATTGAACACAAATTATGTTTGACAAAGCTGAAATAAAAAAAAA
>JAPDSC010155066.1:0-38168 GCA_026290005.1 Latrodectus geometricus
ATATATATATATATATATATATATATATATATATATATATATATATAAATTTGACGGCAGCTAGGTTGAATAATTTTTCTGATAATTTTGTATCAATACATTTAATAAGTAATGAGAAAAGAATAACTGTAGCATTTACAATTTTAATTTTTAAATAAGTATATTGATTGGCTATCATTTTTTTTTTTCAATTTTGACAAACATTCATATGAATATTTGAATTAAAATATTCATGTTATAAATAATATAATGATGAATAATTGCACATGAATGATATTACATATATATAAATAATAATTAACGTTACAAAATTTAACCAAGCAAAATACGTAAATATACTTTTGATCTATAATAAAAAAATATAATACCTTGATAACTTTACATATAAATTTTAATCTACAAAATAATTTTCTATGATAAAATATTCTAAAAAATATAACTATCATAGTGCTTAATAGTTAAACATAGTATATAAATTTTAATCCTGCATATAAATTTATTATTTTATTCATGCTAGTTTTAAAATTCCAACTATTAATCTCTTATTTATTATTGAATAATTTTAATTATTCATGGTATTCTTTAATTTCTCCATTGAAACCTGTTTAAATAAAAATTTTACTATATGACATATTTTTTAAATGTCACTTAATCTCACCTATTGTCTTTTTAGAAGGAATAAAAATTTTGAGTCATTAAATTGATCATATTTGCGCTATTAAATCTTTACAGAATATTAAAAGCAAACTGCTTGAAAAAGTTACATAAATGACAATATTAAAAATCCAAACTTTTACTGATTTTAAAATTTCGCTTGATGAAAATTATGAGTTAGTTATATCGTTAATAATAGAGATAAATATAATATTTAAAGAGTAAATATTATAATGAGCACATACTACATTTTTTAGAAGTGTAAATATGATTTGATTTAAGATTTTCTCACAAAACAAGCAACGTGTGGTTTCAATAGATACGGTGTCTTTAAGAAAACATTTGCCTTTTTGAAATGGTTTATCGTCAAGCAGGTGAAACAGGCCATACTTGACTAACGTGATTTATGTCATTATTTTGGAAGCGATGAATTTATCTTTCTTTTGTTAATTTTAAATATTTTGCTCCCTGATATTTGCAATAGTTTTTGTTGAGACAGGAACAACACAAATAAAGTCTAATTTTGTTTAAATCTTTGTTTCATTTGCCTCAGTCTGATTACTGGCTTTTAATTGAACTCATGGATTAAATCGATTTTCCTGAAAATTAAAATAACAAAAAAAAGTTTGATAATTTTAAGTATACGAAATATTGATAATACCTATTATTTTTATCATCACAAATACAGTTACAATTACAATTTTTTAACTTAATTTTTGCTATAAATTACTTTAAAGAAGGAGAACTATAAATATTCATTATTTGTAGCCAGTTAATACCTGATTATTCTCATCACATTACGAAGTATATTTTTTATTTATTATGAGATTAAGTCAAATGATTTCATTTCATTTTGAAAAACGCTTCAGGAACTGCAAAATATGTTTTAAAAGGATTTAGTCCTTTTAAAACTAAGCTAAAAGCTAAGTCTAACTTATCCAAAGTAAAAATATTAAAATAGAATTTGTAAACTATATAATCTAATTTTTTGTTTTAATTTTTAAAAACCGAATTACATTAACATTTTATTTTTTTAATTTACTCATAATATGAGATTATTTGATTTTTAAAATAAAATAAAAATTATCTTTATTAAACTTTATTGCTTAAAAACTTTTTTTTATTAAACTTTAGTGACATGTTATGTTATTATGTATAATTTATACAACTTAATACATGTTAAGACTTTATCCCCAGCTAACTGACTTGATTCATAGTAATTCAGTAGTTAATTTTTATTACTACTGAATATTACTATGAATTTAAGTATATAATGTTTTTTAAATAAAGAAGTCCGTTTTAAAATCTAAAATATTTAATTTTAATGGAATATTTGAAATTATTTCTTATTCATATGCTGGAAAAACAAAACGAAAACAATGAGCATAACAAACCATGAAAAAAAATCTCAGCTTTTGACCAAGGTAGAATAATAATGCGGCATTCTTTTGACCAGGTATAATGCTTGTCTATAATCTCTCATGTTGAAAGGGTTTAAACTAGTTAAAAATTTCCATGATCCCTCTGCTTGTGTGTGTGTGCTAAGTACCATTTCAGTTGTCAACTTCGTCACTTGATACTAGCTCAAAATTATGAAGTGGTTGGCTGCGTTGCGAGGCAAATCCTTCTCAATCCTCAAAAATGAGAAATATCTATAACTGATTCTCAGCTGTTTCTAAAAGCCTATATTAAAGCTTTTATAATATTTATTAAAGAGAGTTTAAAGCAGAATAAAATTACTATTTTATCGTACTGGTTTGAAATTATCTTATGAGTATTCAAACCGAAAAATTAATTAATAATAAATAACAATTTATTTTACTGTAGAAGATTTTTTAGGTTCTGGTTTTCTATGGCTAGTTTGAATGATTCCTCTCACAAATATATATAGTATTTCATGTAAAAAGTGTTCCTTAATTTAAAATTCTCTAAATTTCAATAGATTTCCAAACTTTAATATGAAATAACTTGAAAGCGATGATTGATTGAAGAAAGAAACGGTAGAAGAAATAACAATGTGTTATGTCTTTAAAAATAAGGTAAAAATATATTGCAGCAATTTCAAAATTACAAGCAAATTAGACTAAAAATATGTTGTTAATAATAATAAATAATTCTATGTAATAAATTATTTCAAATATATTAAAAATATTATTAAAATATTATTAATATTAAATAAAATGAAAATTAAATGTATCAATATGAGGTTCATTGCTTAAAATCCATCAATCGGCTAAATTTATTATTAATTTTAAATTCTCTATATGTTTTTGTAATCTTTGTAATAAAAGAAGGAACAACTTTGATATACCCCCCCCCTCCAAAAAAAATTAAGCGCCAAATCTGGCACTCCCTACGGACTTTTAAGGGTTGCTGTTTCTTATTTTGGTGTTATCAATTTAGCTTTTTTCAGCTTTTAGGTTTTTGCTGTTGTCAAATTTAGTATTTTCTTGTATTTTGTACCATTTTCTGAGTTTTTTTTAAAGTTTTTTTTGTTATTAATTATTTGTATTTAGCGATAATCCATCTTGGAGAGAGAAAAAGGCGCCAAAAACAGGTATTTTGCTAGCCAAATTTCCAATTTGGAGGGGTATATCAAAGTAGTTCCTAAAAGAATAATAGGTTTTTTTAACAATACTAGATAAATTTACTTATGAAATGCGTACAGGAATAATATATGCATACATAAATTATTGAGAATAGTCATAAGACAATGAAAGGGGAGACAAAAGAGAAAAAAATAGGAATGAAAATATTATCATACATTTAATTTATTGCCTGAAAAAGCTAATTGGATAATTGGAGGGTCTTCATAAAATTTTGTCAGTTGAGCCCAAGAAATTTATAGGAGACTAATACTCTTCATATATAAAGATGTCAACAGAGACGACGAATACAGATCTTCATATTGAGGATTATGACACATAAGCGATGCAATTAACTTCTTGAGTAACCGTTGCCAAAACATTGTGAGATCGAGATAAATAATCATTGCTCCCCTCTTTCATTGAGGAGAGAGCGTGGTATGCAAATGAGGCCTAATCCCGCCTTGATTGTTTCATTAGCCTGTAGATTGATTAAGGATGGGGATAAGAAAAGAACTGAAACCCACTATGACTTATAGAAAAGGGTTTCAGTGATAGATGCGTCGAAATGATCACCGTCCGAGCATTAACTTCTTCTCAATAGTGCGAATCTAATTGAATGGCACCCCACTCAGTGATGTAATCGTGGCGTTTTGTCAAATACTCGTGAATGGACTTGCTTCAAGTGAATTATGTTTTGTAAGTACAGTTCATATCACGTGAATTATCTTGAGCCTTACAGTACATAAATATAGATTTGCATATATGCAATAAAAATAATTTTACTTTTATTATCGATTTTTGTCTTCAAATTTGATGAATCGATAGAAAAGTTCGAGCCTGGAAAACTGTTAGATTAATATATTTTCTTACACTTCAAATATTTAACTAAAAATTTGAGACTTTAAATTTAAAATGATAGTAAAAATAGTTTTATAAAGTCTAGTAACAGTCTCTGCTATAAATATAATTCAAAAGTTTACTGTAGGAATAGTATATTTTAACTTCTGTAGATAAAAATATTCCTTGGAGGAGATAAATTAGGAATGTATTTTCCTTACAGATAAATCAGAATTCAGCTTATAGAAAAATTATGGTTGTCAATTCATCCCTTGATGTGAAATTTAGCATTATACTGCAAATCAGAAGAAATGAGTAATGTATCATTTACAAGCAGTGATTTATTAACCTGTATTGAAATAAATACTAATCAAATATATAATACCTTGATACAAAATCCTACTGTCTTAATGCCTAGATTTTCTCACGTATTATTGGTACATAAGCAAATATGATGTTTTGTTAAAATGTGAATGTAAGGAATATATAATCATGTACTAAAATCATGGTATTTACTTTTGTCCTTAAAGTGTTCTCTTTAAGAAGTTTGTGCTTGATCAAATCAATGAATTTTTTTATGAGTTACTTAACAAGCTGTCGTTTCAGTTATTCTTTTTGTGGTGACAGTTCCTGATGTAGCATTTTGAAATGAGTTGATGTCTTAAAAAGAAGATAAGATAGTTTGCAAAATCATTGCAGCTGCATATATACATACTAACTATTCGGAAATTCGATAAATATTTCATATATTATGTCCAGAAAAGAAGTGACAATTGATGATGGTCTAAATTACTCACAAACACACGCATATAGATTGCGTTAACATGATGATAAATTATATAAACGAAAAGCACATTCACAAAATGTTAATGAGCAGGTCGAGTTATTATAATATAGAATAATACATTCCAAATTTTCAAAATAAGGTGACAAATGTAATGCCTCATTAACATGATGATGACTCATATAAATGGAAACACACTCGAAATGTTAATGGACAAATTGTGTTATTATAATATAGAATAATAGTGACCATACATTCAAAATAGGGTGACTAATGTAATCAAAAAATATCTATGAATCATAAAAATTATATATATTTATATATATATATTGATATCATTTTCGAAGAGTCTCTAAAATTTATTTACTAACTATATTTTACAAACTTACTCAAATATACTACTTTTCTGCAGTTACAGTTAATTCTAGCTTAAGCATTATTCTGAATTATAAGGCCAAAAAATATTTTTAAGTAATTTAGAATTCTATCTGTTCATAATATCTATTTGTTTCTTTCATCTTGTTTGAAAAGGAAAATAGTTATTCTTCATTGGATTATTTCAAACTATTAATCTCATTTTTTTTATAAAAAAGTCAATAAAATAGAACAAAGCTACAAATGAAGTTCAACTGTGAGTTACTTTCTGCTAAGCAATATATAAATCAAGTCTTAGCGAATATTAGTTGTTGAGAATGATGAATTAAATACTTTCAAATCTATCTTCTATAGATAATATTGCCTGACAATTCAATTGCTAATTAGGGATAATGTCAATTTTATACGTATTTTAAACAATCATTATTAACAACGGATCAAATTTCATTTAATCGACAGTATTTGGTGACTTTGATCATCAAATTTTATTTTCACTATTCATTCTTTTTCTTAATAATTGTTTTCTAAGCGAAGGAAAAAAAATGGCTGAAAAGTTTATTTGCTGGTGATAATATCAATTCCTTGAAAATAACGTAATAGTCGTTTCAGTTTATTCAGCATATTCTTCTAAATTCATTATTTTCAAAGGAAAAAGAAAAGAAATAATTGGAAAGTCTCAAAAAATTGCTTAAAGTGAGATGCATTCGACATAAAAGCGCGTGTTTGTCCTCTATTATCTTGAAGTTTTTCAAAAGGAAAAAAAATAATCATAGCAAACAAAAAGTACCGATTCTGTGGCAATAACTTTTAAACTTCGCGTCTTGAGGAGGAAGGAGGTGGATTCAAAGATTCCCAACCTCTTACAAAACTCCTCCTTTCGGCATCATATTTATTGCACACGAGTCTCCCAAACACAATACTGGACGAAAACAAACCTTTTGAAGAACTTTTTTTTTTTTTTACCATGAAACAAAAGTGGAGGGAGGGAAAAAGAAAGAAAGAAAATCCTCAACGTCTTCTATCTCCATTGCTTATTATCTTCTTCGGAACGCTTCTCATTGTAATGCGTGGGCGAATGCAGTGTGAAGAGGTATATGGAAATGGAGAAGATCCGCTTAGCAATCTAGGGAAAAAGTTCGAATTTTGAAGTTGTTTCGCGTGGAAGGCAGCGGTTTTTGTTTAGGTTTCACCCTGAAGTGGCTTTTGTCGATGTTATTTCTAAGATGTGAGGGAAGGGTTATGAGCTCTTAGCGATCGGGTTCTCGTGGGAAAGTTGGATTTTTGGAAAATGGATCACCACCAACATATTTTTGTTTATTTTTAGAGAACACATTTGAGAACGCGCATCTGTATAAACATTACTTTTTCAAGGAAGTTAAGTTAATAAAAATATTCGCAAACTCTCATTTTGATGTTTTATCTCATTCATATACGCTTGTTGTAAAAAAGCTTGAAGCAAAATTTTGAAGATTATGTTTGAATCTTCCACATTGTATAGTTGACGCTTTGTTGCTGAAATTATGTTAAAACTTCTTATCTTCCATTATAGCGTTTAAAAAAATCCCATTATAACCCTAAAAAAAATTCCCCGTAATGTAAAACTTTTTTTTTAATCCTCTACTATACTGATATCTAATTAATATAAAATTAATAAGCTATAAATCTAATAATATTTTTCTACAAAACTTGCTTAAATTAATCCTGAGTAATAGTATTGAGATATATCTTTGTAAAACTGCAATTTTTAGAATAGAAACATCAATTCCCTAATAATTTTACCAAATACTTATTTTAAAGGCAAGCAAATCAGACTCCTTTAAAACTGATTTTGCAATAAACCAGATGGGGTTTCATGAAGTCCAAATTAGAAGACACAAAAATTGTTTTATGAATTTAAATTTAAAATTTATTTAATTATGAAATTCTTAAAGTGTAAAAAATTATGAAAAAAAAAGTTGCCATTATCGACACAATATTTAATATCAACAGAAACTTTAACATCAATAATATTTATATATATTCAAATATATGTAATTTTTCATTTTACGAATATCTTATGTTATTAAAATAAAGTGCGTCTTTTTTTTAAATTTTAGTCCTCATAATCGGTACTTATATTCAAAATTTTCTTTCACAAATATTCTTTGGTAATAACTTTTTCCATTTAAAATAGAAGAAATATTTCCTTTTTCTTCCAAAATAAGTATTTAAAACATAAATTTAGTTTCTAGAATAATTATTAGAATGCAATATTTATTTGCAAATCAGATATATTGGTATTAAAAATATAAAGATTTATATTTTTGCTCCATTAGACTTTCGAAAAACTGATGCTTAAGTAATCAAAACTATAATATGTTTTAATATTTAATTTATAATTTTTCATATTACAATATATGATATATAAATAGTGATAGTTAAACAAATATTGAAATTTAAAAAGCAAAGTTTTCATAGAATTCTTAAGCAAATATTGAATAAAATAGAAACATTATGTATATTACCGATCTACAAATTACATAAAATAAACTTTGAAATTTGATTAGGATAACTAATATCGGCTCTCACACTCAGATTTACAAATTCTTTTTTATATTATACTTTAGTTAACTAACTCAATACTGAGAGAAATTCGAGGCAATGTATTAACATTTTTTTATACTTTATGACTAAAAATTGTAGTAAATTGAAACGACTATATATTAGTTAGCTCAATTTGAAGGAAATTTTTTTTCATATTTCCAAATCAGTACAAGTACATTAATAATTTTGCACATATTAAATTATAAAAGTGTGTATTAAATAATTTGTATATTTTAATATAAATTATTTTACACGCCTTTTATATACGAGCATCTGTAAGCTATTTATTATTATATTATGATTTATAATTACTAGTAGCAAATATTCATAAACGAGCAAATATAAAATTTTTTAAATTTATTTATGACAATAATTCTAAAATGAAATATTATTAATTTAGAAGTAAAATATTTGAAATAATTGCTATATAGATGGTGAATTAATAAAAATTAAATGTTCTAACTAGAAAATTTTTAATTACATACTAACTAGTAACTGATTAAAAAAGTGGAATATTTTAGTTTTTATAGAAAAATAATATATTTTTATTTTTAAAAATGATTTCTTAATTTATAAAAGCATGTTAGGTTTAACTATTTTAATAATCTTAAAATAAATTTGAAAATAATATAATATTTTTAGATATAATATTTGTAAGTGATTTTTAACAATGATTTTAATTTATTGTTAAAAAAATATATAAGAATATTGATCTAAATATTAATCTCGATAAAATGTGTACAATTACATAAAAAAGGGACAATTTCATTTAAAGTATACCAACAATTCCTTTTAAATTCCATGAAAAAATCAAGCATATAGAAAATTACTACCATAAAATACTGTTTAAGGAACTTTCTAAAAAATATTAACAACAATACTCAGCAGCTAAACTTTGGATGATAAACCAAGAAAGGATTCAGCTCTGAACCTTTAGAACAACAAGCAGAAACCGCCAATCAATTAATCCGAAAAAAATGGACCGTTAGGGGAAAGTCCCCACATCGTAGGGAAAAGCAGTAAAACTTCCTATATCTATGCAAATTACCTTTGTTTCCAGGGAAACTTCGTGTATAATATTGATATAAAACGCATCCCTTTGTAAAATCCATCGAAGGCATTGAATGTACCGCAAGCGAATTGAATATTTTGCGTATACATTCGTGATGGGCTATGCTATGTATTGCACACACGGTATCGTGTATAGATGTTGCAAAGGGAAAAAATTCTTATTTCAGTCTAACATATATATATTCGATATTTATAGTCAATATTGTATACATTTATGGAAATGTTCCGTATTCTGTTCTAAGAAATCCTGCCTAAAATCCTGTATTGGTTTTTTCTCAACTTGAATAGTCTATTGAATCTCTAATTCCATCAGATTTTTAAAAATGTACCACTGTTGCGTGTGTCCAAAACTTTTCTTTGAAGCAATCGGGGGGTTTTTCTCCATTCGTTTTTTCTGCATAGAACCGAAACGGTATAGATTTTCAATTTTGTATCTCAAACATGGGAAAAACTTTGCCATTATCCTAAAATGCATTTAGCGCTTGTAACTGGATTGAAAAGAATTGGCGCAGAGGAAGTTGGATAACTCAGAACCCTCAATTCGAAGTATAAAGCTTTAGAAAATGGTAAAATACTAGAGTACATTTCCCTTTGGTTATAGAGTCTAAACTTTCAAATATTTAGGTAATAACAGTTACTTTGAAAATATTCTCAAAAGTCAGACAGTTATCAATTTGAAAATGTATTAAAAGAGTAATTTAAGCTATAAAATATTTAATTATTATTACATAATTTGGCAGTTTAATAGAATTATTAATTATGTATGTTTAATAATTATATACCATATTAGTCTTTGCATATTGGTAAACTTAGCAATAAATTATATTTTGGCTTAAAATATACTTAAATACAAATTTTATTTCACATATTCAATTCAATATTTAAATTTTATTTAAAATATTCAATATATTAATATTATTGAATAAATTTTTAAAACCTTAATAAATTACGCTTTTTTAATTTTAAAAATAAATATTAATGTAGTTGAAATTATAATTATTTAAAAAAAAGTAAATTGTTTGAAATAGAAATAATTGAATAATTTCTTTTATTGGGAAATAATGAATTATTATTTGCAAAACGATTATAAAAAAAAAATTATTGCTTATAAATTTATAAATTCTCAGAATTTTTTTAAAAAAATATTTTAAGTATTGTAACAAATATCGTAAAATATTCCAGCTGCAAAATTTTAATTGTATAAAATAAAAAATTGATTGATTAAATTTATGAAACAAAATGTGAATATTTATCATGAATAGACTTCCAGTTTATTCAATTGTTATTGTTTGAGCTTTAGGTATGTGTTAGGTAATGAAATCAAATGATAAAGAATATACTATTAGCTGTATCTTTATATGCAATTGCTTGCTTGTATATATGCAAACATTGCTTTAACTAATGTAAGTAAAAATATACGAATGTAGCACGAGTAGAAAAAATAGATTTATTATAAGTGAAAATAAATAAAGTAATAGAATAGATGAAATACAAACATAAGAAAATGTGTTTTCTTTATTTATGATAGAAAAATAAAACAATGGAGAAAATCTCATTATAAGTACATTTTCCGTTCATTTTGTTTCTAATTCGAGAAAAAAAAACTATTTTTGTTTTCAGAGTACTTAAATATAAAGTAAAATCGAAATTCTTGAACATAAAATGTTAGTTATACATTACTCTATGCCATAAAATATATTTTTTATTTACTAAAGCAAAATTTAAGAGCAAATTTCAAATATAATTTTAAATGCTTTCTAAGATTTTACCTTTCCCTACAATCCATAAAATTTTAACACATTATGTATACCAGCATAATGTGTTAAAATTTTATGGATTGTAGGGAAAGGCATATTATGTATACCAGAATAGTTTTCGTAATCATTGTTTACGCAAATATTTCAACAATCGAAAATGAAATGCAAATCAGTTATTTTGTTTCACAATCACTTATTTTCCTTTATCTCTTCCATTCAGTTATATAATGAGTTACACGGAATAATTGTACAATTATCAGAGACTACAGTCCTTGAATTTTTACACGTCAGAAAATGTGTTCGCGGGCTTATCTTAATAAGTCTGGGTTCATTAACGAAAATGAAGCGCGTAAAATCCAATGGAAGCTCATTTGCATGTATAGCGGGCATCGTGCTCACCGCCGATTAGCGAATCCTACAGAAAATGTGGCCCCCAATTGATCCCTGAAGCCTCGTTCGAAAAATACTTATTGCCCTTCATTGTTCGCAACATCTGCAATAACTTCTGAACTCGATTATGCAGCAGCCGAAGCGAGAAGTCTATTCCCGGGAATTAGAAAACAGAGTGCCACAAAATTGTCCTCCGAAGTCCGGCTCAGAAGAGAATCTTAATAAAATTCTGGCTCAATAAAATATTGGGGTGACTTTCCTGAAGTTGGAAAAGATGATATCATTAGGAGGACTTCATAATATGGGTGGTACTCTTGTTCGAAGTGAAATCATGCCTTTTTGCCTTATCTTAGATTCTATAGTCGCTTTATAGTGAGTGTTGTTACCATCTTAAGATTGGTCTTTCGATTTTTGTTCTCAGACTTATAGCTTTATTCATAAGATTTAATGTAAAATCCCATAAGTTTGATGATGTCGACATAACTCTTGTGAGAAAATAAAGGCGGAATTCATTATTAAATTCTATTACAGATTATCCTATTCATGGGAATTATTTCAAGAATTGCTTACTTCCATGGTAAAGAGCATAAGATAGCGAAGAATGCTCCAAATCAAAACCCAATTTCTGTTTTTGATATTAACTTAAGGAGTAACAACAACATTTAAAATTGTATCTCAGAATTGTATTTCAAACTATAATCAGTTGTACTTTCGAAGTACAAAGAGAAAATAATATCGATTATGACAATAATCTTGTGAATTAATGTGGGTTCGATCAAATAAAAACGTGTCTCCACCACAAATCTCCACCACATTCCTCCCCTGATGTAAGGTAGAATATTTTAGAGAAAGATGTTTTCTTAGTGTTGGCATCATCACTTCATCTCAATTCAAAATTATACAACCTTTTAAAGATGTATCATTGCTTGTTGGCATACTATTACCAATAATTCATTTTTATTGTATCATTTAAGTACAAACCCAAAATTATTAGTACTACATAAATAACAAATTAAAATATATATGTCAATTATTTCTAGTGAATGTGTATATTTCATATTACAGAAATATATCTTATGATTTCTTACAACCAGCACTCTTGTTAATGGGAACTTTTATGTTTTTTATTGCAATAAATCTAGTAATCCGATTATATTAAATCTTTAAATGAACATCACAAATTTCTATATTCAATCTATTATTTTTCTCAGCATTAGATTTCACACGAAAATGCTCATTTTTTCCTACATTCCTCATGGACATCATAGCACTGCTCTACCAATTTACCTCACAAATTGCCTTTAAATATGAGAAAGCATGTTTATTGTGCATTGCAAATTTAAAGATTAGAATTTAATTGATTCTAACATTTTACGCAATTTCAGTGTACTTAATAAAGAAATTTTGCTTATAATTTAATGTGAACGCGTAAATTAAAAAAAAATAAGTTTTTTTTCATTGATAAATAACTCTTTTTCTAAAAAAATTAAAAATAAAATTCGTAAAAGAGATTAATGTTGAACGTCAGAAACATAGCAAGTGAAGAATTTTTACATCCAGGTGTGTTTTTATTCGAATGACAAGAAAATTCAAAACAAAGGATTTTGTTGGTTTAATGTTCATATATAAAAATAATAGTAAATTTATAAAACTTCTTATATCTATCTGATCAGATAGATATAAGAGGCTTTAAATTTACTTCAGAAATAAAGTTTTCTTAGATATCAAAATAATAAATAAAATGCCTCTTTTCTGCTAGTACTATACACTATTGATCAAAAGTATCTTTCATTTCTCTAATTGTTTGCAAAAAGATATTTAAAGATTAATATAATACTGAATTCAACCGAAAGCATGTTTTGAATCCTTTAACAACAATTAATCTTATTTGCTTATTTATTTTGTAATCTTTCATATAATTCAACATTGACGGGATTTTAGTGTTAAAATTTTTCATGGAAATAAAATTCAAAGAATATGCCAAATAAGAAGCTAAAAAAAATAAAAGTTTTATCTTTTAGATAATATGATAACTCATAGTTAATAAATAATTTATATCACTCAATTAGCTTAAGGCTATTAGTTTTAGGTGAAAAATATTTTATGCACAAAAGTTGTATTTATTTACTGGTATCAGAATTAATAGGCCAATTTAAGATTTGCTTTAAAAGTATTTCAAAAGAGCAGTATCAAACACGCGTATTTAATATTTTTATTATGTTTAAATAAAAATACGAGCAATGAACTAAGAAAATTATACCAGATTAATATTTTGAAATTGATAATTATGAATTAGATTCCAAGATGTGAGCGATTAGCTGGTTAAGCAATACTGTAAAGAATAAAAATTTAGTTCTTTAAATAATATATTACATTGCAGAATAATATAAATTATTTATTGTATATTTTCATTACATATGTATTTACATACAATTATAAATGTATTCAATTACAATTTCAGAAATTTAAATTGGGTTTAAAAAAACAATATTGATTTATAGTAAAATAAAACTATTCATAAGTATAAGATATCTATACAATACAAAATTAGACTATTCACAACATTTAATACAAAACCAGTTTTTAAAATCAAGATCAAGAGACACAATTAAAATAATTTAAATCTATAGAAGTATAATAAATTCAGCTTTAATTTATTCAACTGCTTATTCATTAATACTTTTAAGTTTGTTAGCAATGCGTTTTAAGATTTCATTTTTTAAATACAGTTAAATATTTATCAAGTTGAAAAAAAATTATTTTAATAGCTCTGTAAGTTTATTATTAAGAAATACCAAAAATTAAAGCATTAAATATAAAATTTTGTATAAGATTTAAAAAGTGAAATATGAACATATAATACGATGTAAAAAAGGAAATTGAAAACGTTAACCTCAAATTTTCTTCAAATTTATCTATATATTATAACAATATATTATATGGAGAAAATTCCTTAAAATACTGTCTATTATAGTAACTTATATCTGTTAAATGTTACTATTTCGTCATTAAAAAATGAAAATATATTTACTTTAATTACTTTTAATTTCTATAAAAACTATTTAAAATTTGTATTTAGAAGTATCTGTAAAATTTACGTTTAATTTTAAGTTTTTTTTTTATGAAAAAGTTGATTAATTTGAGGTCATGACTGTAAATTTTAATCTCATTATAATGATTGAATTCATAAATGAAATATGGACTACTTCCGCAAAATAAAGATTGTAATATTTTCAAATTTGTTTTATTCTTCATAGTTATTTTAATTGTACTTAAGCTCTTACATATTTTTTTAAATTGTATGAATTAAAAGGATAACCTTCTTTCGAAGAAAATTCTGCATTAATCATTTAAAAAACAATAGCTCTGTCAAGATTTTGTGGAGTGACGAAATGTTTTTTCTTGTATCTGATAGAGGGCAGCACTAGGAGAAGAATGCTTAGACGATGAGTGTGAAGATGAAGAGAAGATCAAAGAGCATCACGGACGTCGAGAAGAGGAGGAGCGAATGACGCAATCGCCCGATACTCTGCTAGGATCTATCAATTTACATATGGAACTTGCAACCAAGAAAAGAGAAGTAAGTGCTGCCATCTTTTGATAAAAACAATCATAGTTTTCCAGGTCCTACTTAAAAGAGCGAAGGAAGAATTCTAATTAAAATGATATTAAATTAATTTTGGCATATTATAAACTACGGTTATTATTAAAGTTTTTATTTCATTGTGGTTAGATAACTGTTTTTATTGATAAGCTGAAGAAATAATTAAAAGAAATAAGCATTTTAGTAAATATATTTTCGAATAATATTATATTTGAACTATAATATTTGAATTTACTACTCAATTACATAGAATATTTTCAAGCTATTACAGCTTTTTATAATAAAAAAATGTTCATAGGTCTGAATAATGTGAATAATTTAAATAATACACATTAATTTAATTTTATTTAACTAATAAGAAGAAAGATATTGAAACTAACTTATAATATTCGGGATCTTAAGTATATGAAAATATAAACTAATATCAATAAATTTTGTTTTTTATGACTAAAACTATTTTAAAACTTAAAGCTATTGCTTAAAGAAAATCATATTACGGAGTAAAGATTTGGTAAACACTTTCTTCGTTCGTTTTTATTTCGCGCTTATCTCTTATTCAGTCTGTAATATATAGGTAGTGAATACGATTGTCAACAAATCTGATAATAATAATAATAATAACTTTTTTTATAATATTTTTGTTTGCTTCTATGTTATTTAAGATGTTATAAATCCATGTGTTATCAATTATATATTTGCATTTATCATTTTAATTCTTCTTATGAATACTTTATATTCAAAATCATGATCGAGGATGAGCGATAAACATTTTTCATACAATTTTATTCTTGCTAATTTCTTAAAGTGAAAGTATCTGAAAGTGAAAGTAAACACAAATTAACTTCAAATTCTGCTTCTTTCGATAAACATTTATCACTTTGAAGTTCGCATTTTTTTTTTTTTTTTTTTTTTTTTTTTTTTTTTATATACATAGTTTCTTTCCATAACGATAATTTTTACAAATATAACGATTTAAAAAAACAGCATCATTTTAAAAATATTTTTCTGTATATAATTGATATTTTTCAATTTCAAAATGTCTTCAATAAATTTTGGATGTAAATTAAAATTTTCACATTGCTGTTCTAAAATATCCTGCAAAATTGTAGTTAGCAGTTAAAAAAATTTTATTACAGGTTTCACATTTGGTCGATGAAATGCAAAGGCTTCAATCTAGTATCAATAATTTAAAAGAAATTAGTACATCAAAAGTGAGTAATTTATTAAATACGATAGTTTTATATAAATTTATCATTAATATAACAAAACAATGTAAATAAATATATTCACTAATACATTTTAAAAGATCTATTTGTGTAAATATAATAAATTGTAATATAGCATGATAAAATTTTTAGAAAGCATATTTTAATTTCGGAAAAAAATTAGATTTTAAAATTACGTCGAAATATTTAACAATAAAAAATGTTTATATTAGTATATTATGAAGTTTGCATGATTCGGTTGTAGTTAAGATTAACTAAATTTTCTGGATATATAATAATGTTTAAGCCACAACCTGTTTTTAATCTGATTAAATACATTACATTAGTACTTACCTTAATACTCTGAATACCTGCAGAAAATTTAAGTACTTTTCACGGTAATAAAATATTTGTTAGAAAGTAGTGTAATGCAATTTTCATTTGTTTTTCCAATGATTTATTTGATATTAAAAAAGTTTTTCTCACACATTTAATCTTTTATCAAATTTTAAAAAAGTCATTATTTTGATTTCTTTGTGAAACTATTACTTGTTCTAAAAAATAACTTTCTGGTGTATGTAAAAGATGAGACAATAGTTAATATTTTTTTGGTAAATTTTATGTAATATTGAGAGAAGTTAACGTTTAAAGTTATTCTGGTATTGTTATGCTAACATATCCACTGTTAACGTACTCGGTAAATTAATTAATATCAAGACATAATAAAACTTATTTAAATATTCCCATTTCTTAGCAATTGTTTCATCTCCTAATGTGTGTACAGGAATATGATTTTTTCAAAACATTTGACCGAGAGTCAATAAACATTCTCATTTCAAAAATTTTCAATAGACCTATTGAAGTCCCTATATTCAAAGTTGATTTCCTATTTCAGATTTCCCAATTACAAGACATGGTGACAGAAAAAGATCGCGTGATAAAAGATTTGGCAGAAAAATTATTGCGACAGCAAGACTACACCGATCTGAAAAGAGAATTGCGGTAAATATTTTCCCCATTTCACTGTTTTCCATTTTTAAAAGGAAGAATTGTTTCTAACACTAAAATGATTCTCATAATTGTTTCAGTTTATTGAAAGCCCTAGACATGGGTGGTTGGCAGTCTTGGGGGAATGACCAGGTCGATGCTGGGTCACCTGCTAATGAAAAGACTCCATCAGAGCCCAATGAAACTAATGGGGCAAGGCTAACCCCACCTTCCGGTAGGTTTTTACTGTAAATCTTTGGTAAACTATTGTAGAATAAAAATTACAAACATGGTAAAAATTTTATTATGCTTAAAATTTAGGAAATTGAATTTTGGTTTATTTATGTTTAAAATGCATTTATTTTTTCCGCCCAAAAAGTTTAAATGTAGGGAAAATAAAGGATTTAAAATGTAAATGATTTTATATCCTTTATTGCATGCCATATTAGAACACCTAAGAGTTTGGTGAAATACCACAAAGAAGATTGGTCATAAAAACAAAATCTTTCAGGATTATTTTCCATTGTTCTTTGTGAAACTCCATCTGATGATAAATATTTTATTTTTAAAAAAATTAATGAAAATTACAACATTTCCTTTTTACTACTAGTATGAAATATAATTTTGTTTTTGTTTCTAATAAATATAAAAACAAAATTTTCATGAAAATTATAGTAAACATTTTTTTTAACAGCAAATGTCAAAATCTCTGCAAATAATAAATTTTTGTTTAAAACAGAGAAATTTTTAAAAAATAATAAATATTATATTTTTCCATGATGTTCCAAAAGTTTCCATGGTCCTTATTTATATAAATATATTTTCTATTAATGTGTTTCAAAATTTTGAATCTTCTAAAAGAAATCGTGTAATATTTATGAAAATATTTAGACCTATATACGTACATTGGAACTTAAATAGAACAAAAAAAAGACTAAAAATATTCTCCAAAGTTAACCTTCTCTCCTATTTTAGTAAATCCATTAAATAGATTTTTTTATATTTAATAAAAAATGTAAAAGGGAAAGATGGAGTAAAAAATTTATGTAATAAAAGATATCAAGGATTTAAATTTAAAGACATGCTCAAATAAAGGTATGCATTTCGTGTATGTTATTTTATTTTGACTATATATATTGGGCGTGTGCATTTTTATCATTATTTTAATTATTATAAATTCTTCGTCTTGTATATGTGATACAATGTAAATATAACTAAGATGTGTGTTTTTAATAGCTTAATTGGTAAATATTTTTTATTAATTGAATCACGTTTATGTGTTTATGTTTATTTGGAAGGTATCCGAATATATTTTAACTATATATACATAATATTATTAGGCATGGAGGAATCCTTTGAATCTTAAAAAAGTTTTAAGATTCGAAAACTCGAATTTTGTCGCAATTTTCGTTATTGTAAATAGTAATTTAAGTGGCCGCTTAATAATTTAAGCCAAATTTTGAAAAAAAATTGCTAATACATTTTATTTTTTAATGTTACATATACATACAATGCAGGGAAGTATTTGAATTGTGTGTATTTGTGCCTATTTATCTAATTCATTGCTTCTATTTCTAGTAATAAACGTTAAAAAAATATGATATATTTTAATAAATTAAATTAAATTTTCTAAGTAAATAAGTAAACTTTATATAAATTACAAAAATTTTATTGTGATTTATAATTTTTTTGTAATGCATTATTTTAAAGACATTATTAAAGATTCAAAATGTATGAAAATTAGGAGAATCTTATTCAAAAGATTCAATAACTTATTTGGCATTTTTTTCATGTTTAAAGAAATTTAGAAACTATATTTTAATTATTATGAATATTATTAATTTGATATTAAATATATTAATTAGATATTAATATTAACTAAAGATAAAACATTACTTAAAATACAATGAAAATTTTAATTACTGTTCTAGAAGTTAAAACTGCATTAAGGTAGAAAATAATTGCTATTTAAATGTTATTCATATAAATCTAATATAATATAATTATTTTCTTTCTGATAAATTGTTAGGTAGTTCAAAATACCTATTTCAATTCTAATTATATGCATACATATCTTCTTAACAGAAGATGAAAGTGCAGGTGGTATGGAAGAACCTACTTCAGCCTCTACTCCTCCATCCGTATCTTCAGTAGCTGACCCCGTGGACACAGTGTCCACAGAGCAACTGCAACGATGTCTCCGAATCAACGTTGACCGCTTTTGCGGCGAACCTTTAAACACGCTGACCATCTCTAGGTGTGTCAGAGAGCTCCTCAGTGTTAACAACATTGGGCAAAGATTATTTGCAAAACTGGTACTTGGATTATCACAAGGTAAGAAAATCAGCAAACTAAAAGTGATTTCTGATTATGGTACTTAACACAATGAAATGTAAATTCATCGCTTCAGTGTACCTACATTTTGTCCAGTGATTTAATAAAAACATGTAAATCAATTAAATAACTGATTCCATTTATTAATAACCAGTTATTTTTTTCTGAACAAATTAACATTTTTGGTATCATGGATGCCCAACCAATCGAGAAGTTGGTTTCGTTAGATCTTCCTGGACACAGTCTGTAACCATTGATAGGGTTTATATGCAATAAAACTGCTATAGAATAATATTTTTTTTCTTTAGTGAGGTATGTAAATATTTTAAAGGATGTCATATTTTATTAAATTTATTACTTGTTATTCAGAATCATTCGTTATTCAATTCGAACATTAAGTATGAAGGAGTATCTATGTGTTTAATTATTTCAAATCAGTGCAAATAAGTATCTGACGATAATAACCAACAGTAGGTATTAAGTAAATAATGCAATAAACACTTTGTTAGAGGAAGTTCTGTTGGGCATAACTTATGCTGAAACACCGAGTTAGCTTTCAGTGTTTAGTTCAGCAATTTGTGAATTCTTTCATAAAACTATTTCATTCTAAATTGAGTTTAGTTAGTCCAGATTTACTCTACTATATTTCCTTGATAATATTTTAAATGATATATTCACACAAAGTATGTTTTTTGGTATAAATCTTTTAAAACAATTCATCGATATAAGTTTATGTTATTATAAAATTCTCTTAGATCAGTGGATCTATGAATTTGAATCGTTGCCATTCTTTCGAATAGACGTGTCTGTTGTACAAATATATTTCACAAATCCGTTACTATATCATTAAACAAAATCTAATCAGCTTTATTCGATTGTTATTCAGTTTCTGAAAGATGCAAAAATATACAAATTATAATTTAATTTATTGTAATAACAATGTAAAAACAACTGAATTAAGAATTTTCTTGATTTATAAGAACTGAGTTTCAAGAATAGAAAACAGTTAGTGCAATATTAACAGGATACATAAAAATTAAAAAGCAAATACTTCTGTACATAATGAAATACTCTTCATAGTGATATTTATCATCTATTACTATTTTAGATCTAGATTGGTACCGATTATTTAGCATACTCAAAAAAAAAAAAAAAAAGGAAAGAAAGAATGAAAGAAAGAAAAAAAATGAAAAGAAAAGAAAAAGAATTCAATTCTTACAGTGAATTTTAATATCTAGCTTTGATTTTCACAACTGTATAAAAAAAAGTTCAATTAAAGTAAAACAACTGAAGATATATATTGCTTCCTTTTAATAAAACTTCTAAAGAAATCTTTGAAAAGGTATTACACAATGAGAACTTGTTATACACAGTTAAAATTCATGCAGACTTTAACAAGTCGACTAGTTATTGTTATCAGTATACATTCGCGTCTGTTTTATAGTTCGTCAAAGTTTTTTTTTACCCAATGTCTACAAATTTACTTTAAATGAATTTTTAGAAAGTGAAATTTAGACAAAATTAGGAAAACATTGAAGCTGTTAGAAATCTTTCAATTAAATAGCTCTATATAGCAATTCAAAGCAATATGCTAACTTCTAACAGAAAGCTAAAACTCTTTTAAAACTACCAATTTTTAATGGTTTCAATGCCTATTTTGTACTGAAGTATGCTGTGAAATCATCAAATAGTCTTTTTGTATCTTATTGGAAGATGCCCCGTGAATCCTGTATTTTGAGAACTTCAGATTACTATTTTATGGTTGATAATAAAAATATAAATTTTAATTTCTTATTTAGATAAATAATTTGATAAACCAATAAATATAAAATTGATAGATAAATATTAAATTCACTGTAAATTTTAAAATCACAGTGATAATTTATTTAAAGTTCTGAATTGCAAATCTATATTAATTTTAGGAACAGTATCAGAATTGTTGTCGAAGCCGAAACCATGGGATAAACTGACGGAAAAAGGAAGAGATTCCTACCGAAAGATGCATGCTTGGGCCTGCGATCAACATTGTGTCTTGCTACTTAAGTCTCTGCTCCCTAAGAAAGGTCAGCATATAACTGTTTCCTCCTATATATATATATATATATATAATTTGTGGCATATATAGTTTAATATAATCATGCACCACAATGATGTCAGTTGAATAAATTTAATAAGCATACAATATACTTTTTCAATGTTATTATTATTGATACAAGATATGATACTATTAATGATAATCTATAGTGTTGAAGTGATATTATTAATAGAAATATATTATCATTTACAATATCATCATGGTACTTTGAAATAACATTTAAATCTGAAAATGTTTTGCAATTCTGTTTTAAATAAAACCAAAATATTTTATCGTTGTCCTTCATCGAAACTTTTTTTTCTATTTCTAATGACAAGCACCTTTGAGCAAGTAAGTATATTAGCCCATTTGCTGTAACAAGGCAGGAAACTGCTACTCATTTTATCGTTACCCGGAGGGCACCTGTGAACCAAGTCACGGAGGTACGAGTAGCATCGCCCACGTATACCACCACAAACCCATTTATAGAGTGGGCCGCATTCATCCATCATCTGAGGAAAGGACAAGAAACACAGAGAGAGAGAGAAGGTACATCCATGTCCGAGCCAGGATTCGAACTCAGGTCCTCCCCATCCGTAGTCAGTTACGCTAACCACTAGACAGGTTAGGCAGCGTCCTCAAAACCAGACTCCAAATATCATATAACTTCAGAACAATTCATAACCATTATCTTCTCTTTGCGTAATAAATTTCATAATATTACACATATTAAAAAAATGCTGGTATTTTTAATATGAATACTGTACATAGCTTATTTATATAAGTGAAATTATATATCATTAGAGATCAATAATTGATAATATAATCAATGATAAAATAATCAATTAAGTTTGACGATGATTAAACACAAGCCGGTTAGTTCAATTTCAGTTTAAATAAATTCTTATACTTCTTAGGCCGTGACTGCTCAACAAAGCCAGAGTCTGAAGATCGTAACATACCAAATAGCACGGAAACATGTCCTCCCCCTCCTCAGTCTGCCACAGAAGACAACAATAATAATACCACCGAAGTGTCGCAACCATCTTTGCCACCAACTCCGCACAAGGACATGAGACATCACATGCACCACATGGGACATCCTCTCTACACAGATGTTATGAATGGATCTAAGACATTTTGCCATTACGGTCCAGAATTTCCACCGGTTATGCTAGCTCACATTTACCAAGAAGAATTACTGAAACTAATAGGTAAGTACGAATGTAAGTAAATTTCGTTTCTTCATTACAGTACCAAAAACTCATGTTTTTTCCCATTACATAAGTTAAAAAAAATTTCTTGAAATTGTACTGTTGTGAATATATATTTTGGCATTTCAAAATATTTTGTATAACACTAAACATTGATTTTTCAAGTTTTTACAAAAATTATTTTTTTTCTTTCCTTTAATATTAATTTTTGCTAATGAATCACTAATTATAAGAATAAACTATTGTTACAAGCATGATTTATAAATTCCATTTACAATAGACCTTGTAATGTTCTAATTAAATAGATATAATTGTTGACATATATATCAAAGTTATGTTACTTTTAAATCCTAAATTTAAAGCTTTTAAATCGAAACTATATTTTCACAATTTGAATCAGCGTGTGCTTAAATTAAATATATTATTAATGAAAAATTACACTAATAGTTTAACTTATTGACAAGAATTTGAAAAGAATTTCTTGTTGAGATACATCTTAAAATATTAGCGAACGCTTAAAAAGGAGTCTTCTGGGTTCATTCTATTTTGTGAAGAAACAGATTTAATATTAATGAAAGATGTTTATTTTTAGTTCCCTTAACCTAGCTTTTCCGATTTATTTTTGTAAATAAATTGATAAATATAATTTGTGGGATGCAAATTTTAAAGTGTTTTATTATTATAAAATTATTGTAACCGCATGTCAGTTTAAAAAGAAACTAAAGGGAATTGTTGATGATTTCATTATTATAAATTAGTTTCTTGATATGTTGATGTAGACAGAAAAAAACTGGGGTTTTCTTTTTTAACTAGCTCTAGTTTTAATAAAGAGTTGTTATGTGCAGTTTGTGCTCGCCAACTATGTTTGAAAATAGTTTTATATAAAAATTTACAATTGCTTAAGTGTCATATTTTAAGTTATTAAACTATTATTTCGCGTCATTTGGTATAACAAATAATTTCCTTATTATAAGCAATAAAAAGCAGTTTTTAAAATATTTGTTCATATTCACAGAGTAATGACTTATTCATATTAATAAATTTGTTAAGTTTAAATACCTTAAGGATTTACTTGAACTAATTATATCATAACAGGGAAACGCATGAAAGAAGGTCAACCAGAAGAACAAGCCAAACAAGCTCAAGACGAAATCAGACAAGCTCTTGCTATATATCACAGAGAGTTGACACTGCTGGCTGCCCAAGGGACCCACCATCCAGATGCTTCATGCCATGCTTGTCCACTACATCGTAGACCAGATTGTGGCATTCCTTACTGTAGGGACCAACCCGCCTGTTGTCTACCCCATCCACAACAGCAGAATACTCATGATGTATGTTCCTCATTATGTATTTTATTTTAAATAAATTCCATAAATCAATCAAATGAATATATTTCTTTTGTGAGTAGAACTAAAAAGATTATTTGAAATATCTTTTCCAAATGTTCCAAATAATCTTTTTAGTTCTACTCCAAATTTAATTTTTATCAAATAATTCCTTAAACTAATATAAATTGATTAATTTAAGATTGATTATAAATTTAAAACAATTTTCAATATTTTGATTTCAAATTTATCGGCACTTACGCATTTTCGATAATGTTAAATAAAAATGTTCGACGTTCGCATTGTAAATTGCATTTTATCTGGAAATTTTTAATTAAATCTTTATTACGATTGCATTAATGATGATAAGATGCATTAATTTGAAAATCTTCAAATATCTTATTTTATGTGCCTCAAACTTATTATATTGAGTTTTAGTCATTTCTTTCTCTTCTTTTGCAGCATGGTGGTTTTTTCTCTTCAGATGCTATGAAGGTACTATCTCCCTATTCAGGAGCTTCACCTCTCATTCCATTACCCCCTGAAGGGCAGCAGACTACAAATTCTGAAGAGACATCCCCACTCCAGAGAATGCAGTCCATTACCAACTCTTTGCTGAACCAGGCAGCCACTCCCAGCTTCAGCACATTACCTCAGAGACCAATGAAGGCAGTCTTGCCACCGATCACTCAGCAGCAGTTCGATCATTACAACAATCTAAACACGGAAGACATAGTCAAAAGGGTGAGTACGAACATGACATTCACCTTTAACGTGCAGCATTTTGACTATAACAGCTATTTGAATACGGAAGAAGTAGTGAATAAGGTTAGTATATAAAAGGCATCGGGTCTGTAATACAACGCTGTCCACTAAATGAAAAATTGGTTATAAAATTAAGATAGATATAAGAACTAGTCTCTCAATAAAAATGAGAATGAATTTATTATTAAACATGCAATGCAGAATCCATACAATTGAATAAAAGCATCAACTAGTTTTTGGAGGAAATGCTGAAATAAATTTTTGCTCTTAGTTGTTTTTGTATTAAAAACGTTTTTCAAATGATATTTTAGAAAACATAATATGGTAGCACGAAACAATATGTGATATGTATATCAATGATGTTAATGCATAATGATGCTGATCAATGATATTTTTTTCGAATCATTTGCTGAATTCAGAGACAATCAGGGATTAAGCTTTTTTGGGGTTTTAGTAGCTCTTGTTTCCTCCCAGAAATCTTGGATATACATCTTTACGAATAGTATCTCAATAACAGGAAATATTAGTTCCATAAGTTCCATTTCTTCAGCCTAAACCATAGCACTACTTATTGCATTCTCTAAAATCTGCGATGTACCAAAAAAATATGTCATTTTCACAGATTCTGTTTCTGGCACCTCAGATCTTTTGGTTTGTTCCAGGATATTCCTGACTGATTCGATCACAAACTCTGCAATGTATTCAAAAATGTTTGTTGTCAATGCAGTTAATTTGGGTCTCTGGACATCCAGGGATTGTGGGCAATGTAATCGCTGACTCGTTGGCCAAGGCAACAATAATGAGTCAATATGCTTTAAGTTTGGGATCTAAAACAACACTTTTGGAAACTTTTCCAAAAAGAAAAACTTGATCAATGGAAAAATTGCAAACATCCTTAAATGTTCTCGCATCTCACTTTTATTAAAAAAATCATAGACTACCAACAAAATCTCTACTAGAAAATGTTTGGCTGGCCAGAGCTAGAACAAGATCTTTTCCTACCAATTCGTTCTATTTAGATTTAATCTCTGGGAAACGGATCGCTGTCAATACGGAGGCTCTGAAACAATAGATCATATTACTCTAGACTACCCTCATGAGGATCTGAGAAACCAACCGCGGAAACGATTAGGATTAGAAGCATTATCATACTCTTGGAAAATTGAATTATCTTCAAATTCGGAAAATAAAATTCTTGCTTACTGCGAATTTCTGCGACTTACTAAAAGATTTTAATCTTAAGGACATAAAAAAAAGTGAAATTTGTAACTTCTACCTCTCTCTCTCCCTTGAACTGTCCTCTATTACAGATTTTATGAATTAGACTTATCTGCTTTACTTATAGACATGTGTGTCTTTTAATCTCCACCGATTACTTTAAAGTAATCTATAGACTTTTCTTAAATAACACGTATATATATATATATAGAAATCAATTTATTATAAATCATCTCCAATTATCTTCTTCAATGTGAGCTACAAGTTAGTATAGAGCTCCAAAAGTGTCCGCCATAACCTACCTATTTGTAATTAACATTTATAATCAGTAAAAATAAATGCATTCTCATTTTTTCCATACATTTACACATTATTATGTAAATTTGAATAGTTACCTATACTTATCAAGACCAATTATTTCTAAAACAAATAGCCTTATAAGAAATTGATGTAATTTGAGCAGTCTGTAGTTTTAAAAAAATATTAAATACTATCTTTTTAACAATAAGTGTATAATTTATTGTTATAGATGAACTTGTTGGGCTTTAAAGATTCAGAATCATAATAGCCATGTTTTTATAAGGGATCAATTTTTTATATTTTTATTTTATTTTGTTTTATTTATTTATTTTATTTTATTTATTTTTTTATAAACGAAAAAATAAATTTTGGATTTGTTAAATTAATTTAAAAACAAAACATTAGAAATATTTATTGAGTTACACAACTAGTTATGCATTTATTTTTTACAAGATAATTACTTCTTCAGTTTTACTTAATGTGTTATAGAAAATTATAGATAACTATTATAATTTGTTCATATTGACAAAAATATTAATAAAAATATTTATTAATTTTTTAATGATCTGAAGTTTTAAACATGTTAAAAAAATCGTAGTTTATGTTGTAACATTGTTCAAAAATATTTAGTTACATTGTCATAAATATAATTAATTTTTTTATAGAATTTAAAATGTTATATATTTCGATAACATACGTTTCCTTAATTAAGGTCATAATATTACTCATGCATGGCATATAACATAAGCGAAATTTTTGCTGCATATTTAATAAGCCAGAATCTATTGAAATTTTAATAAAACTTAAAATTGAAGCAAGTTCTGAAATTTCCACTATAATGACCATTAACCTAGTAATAATTTTTTTTAATTAGACAATAAAGTACTTTTGTGATTTTATTAGTTTAAGCACTTTCTGAATCATTATTTTAAATTTTTAAAATTAAAAATAACATTTAATTTTTTTTTATGAAATTTTAATTTTATAGTAAAAGATTATTCAAATTTGTTAAGTTTTTGATAATAGAAACAGTAGTTCTGGGGTAAATTTTTTAAGTATCTATAATACTTCACTTGAAAATTTACATTAATTAATGTAAGCTAACCAAATTGCCTTTAACTCAATGCTCCATAATAGAACTATCGTGATTTCAATGCAAGAATATAAGTAATTCATTATTAGCAAAATACAGTTCTACACATATAATAGAATCTCTTATTCTTAATAGTTTAGCATCTCAATCCAAATTCTACATAGTTTGAGATGTTGAGTTGCTTTAGCACTTCTTACTTATGTTAAAATATTTATTTCGAACGCCAAAATAAATAGCGAAGTACAAAACATTGAATATAAAATTATAAAAATTGTGTAATTAATTCAGGATTTAAGTATTAAAATACTGGTGCCTTTAAAAACATCATTTCGAAAATCGTTAATACATTATCACTGATGCATTCAGAATAAGAAATCTAGTTTTGAAATAAACCGATAATAAATTTCAAATAAAGTATACTATTAATTACTTCACATTTTCATATGTACATTTTAAATTTATAATCATCAATATGGATTTGCTTATAAATAAAGTAAAAAATGTATCAACTGTTTTTACATTTTTAATTTTTACTTTTATTGTCTTTCTTATAGATCTAATAAAAATGGCTGTTATGTATATTTTTATTATCATTTTGAGCATAATATATGAATTTATACCTATTTGCAGGTGAAAGAACAATTATCCCAGTACTCTATCAGCCAGCGGTTGTTCGGGGAGAGTGTCTTGGGACTGTCGCAGGGCTCCGTCTCCGACCTGTTGGCGCGACCCAAGCCCTGGCACATGCTAACGCAGAAGGGCAGAGAGCCCTTCATCCGCATGAAGATGTTCCTGGAAGACGAGAATGCAGTACATAAGCTAGTTGCCTCTCAGTACAAGATAGCTCCAGAGAGATTGATGAGGATGGGCGGTTATGGAGGCGTACCACTACCACCAGGTAAGTAACTGAAGACTTTGACCAAATATGCTTTTCCATTTTGTCAGCAATAACCTTAAGTTGAACTTTGACTTTCAGGTTCAAATAGATTTAGCCCAGTAAGTTCTGCAGAACCCACTTATCCAACTCATCGGCAGATCCCTTCAAAACCATCCCACCCATCTTCACCACAGCCACCTTCCACTCCAGAGAGTCCCTCTGCACCCATGACAGCACACAGTCCTTCTGGAAATGCTGCTTTGCCTTCCAGTGGAAACCTGAAAAGCTCAGGCATGCCAGGTCGCAGAGGCAGTCGTTGTCTCGCGCCTTATGTCCAGCCTTCTGTGTATGAGATGGCCGCAGTTACAACTGACTTGGACACTCAGATAATAACTGCTAGAATAAAGGAGACACTAACCGTCCACAATATTGGGCAAAAGGTAAATTTAAGAATTTTTAGCTTTCTTTATTAAAATGTATTATTTCAATTCTTATTATATACATTACACTATGTATGAACTTTAATTTTAATTTTATTTTTCATTATATATGAATATCTTCAGGAATAGAAAACAAATATTGTTGCGTATCTAAGAACAGTAAATAGCGATTTTTGATTAACTGTTATTATCAATATGTAACTTAATTGTAATTTACTATAAATAAATTCATTTCGTTAATAAAAATTATATATTACTGTAAAACATAAATAAAAAATATTGTCTCCTTAATGAAACCTTATGACAAACAACAAATTTTAATTTATTTTATTAACTTAATAAAATGATAATTACAGAAGTTTTTTTATTTACTCTAATCACTTATAAATTAATATTGTATTTTCATCAATTCAATGGGTTGATTAAACTGAGTACCAAGCATGCTTGGGAACTAAACAATGGGGTTTTGCGTTAAGTTAACCACCTAACCGAAGCATATGCTTCGCTCCCAAGAGCTCTCAAAAAAACAGATATGGCCACTGTACGCCTTGACCGCCAGATGGGCTGCCATACCACATAGTTTAATTTTTAGTTTAGAAGTTAATAAATTAGTATATTATAAAAATTATTTTAAATCATCAATAATTTTGGTAGTATACTAATTTATTAACTACTTAACTAATTTATTTTACATATAAATTATTTAGCACAATTTATTGCTCAAGAGAATTTAAAGTTATAAGCTAAATAAATTTATTAAATCATTGTATTTCATGCGAAATGTTCCTTTTATGTCTTGTTTTGACTATTATAAGAAGCGAACCAGATTAGTAAGCCATCATCTAATTTTTTTACGATTATTTTTCAGCTCTTTGGCGAAGCTGTTCTGGGCCTGTCTCAAGGCTCTGTAAGTGAGCTTTTATCAAAACCAAAGCCCTGGCACATGCTCAGCATCAAAGGCCGGGAACCCTTCATTCGAATGCAACTCTGGTTGAATGACCCGACCAACGTGGAAAAGCTGCAGGCCATCAAGACCGAAAGACGAGAAGGTAAGCTGTTTTCTTGAGAAGCAGCAAATAGCTTATCTGAAACAAAAATTGGAATTTTTTTCTTATAAATCACACACTTTGTATGTACTGTTCATACTTTTTGTTTAAAATATTTTATTTTTGATATGATAACTCTTTTTTTCACAATACCACGGGCACAAAGATAACAGAGCAATAAATAGAGCGATATGTCACGAAGAAACATGATGATAAAATGCTAGAACGCTTTTTGAATTTATATTGTAGACTTTAAAACACTGATCGATCAAATAATATGGTATAAAAGCGATTTATGAATACATTATTTAATATTTTTATGAAATAAAACAAATTTAAAGGTCATTTGTAAAAATATCACAATAAATCAAAGCACATGTTCAGAATTCCTGAATTAAAAAATGCACTATAAACTTTTTAATTTTTTTAAAATTATAAGTAATACATTTTAATGTGTGAATAAGCGAACTTTTTCAAATAGCATTATTTGTTTCCTTGATGTCGTTGATTGTTGGGATTTAATAATCTTTAAAATTATGTAATGCCAAATAAGAAAATAATTTATTTCTGGTTTCTCCATACCAAGGGAATAAAATTCTGCTTTGTAACCGAATTTTATTTGGAAATTTACTTACTCATTTAAATCAATGTATTCGGAAAAAACTAACATTTGTATATATATATATATGATTATAGCTAGTTTGACTAAATTAATAGGTTTTGCTTAGAATGATTTTCTTTTCAAATAAAAAGTTTTTAAGAAGATATAATTTAATGAAAATGTTTTTAAGAAACAGCAACTTTTACAAAAAAAAGTAATAATTTTTACGAAGAAAATTAGTATTTTGTTTTTTCTTTGTACAGAGTTTTAAAATTTAAAAAAAGTATTTTGTTATTAAATCATTATCTAATTATATTCAAAATTTTTAAATAAATTAATTTATGCACACACTTTTCCAATCGCTGAAATAAAAAGATAGTACGAATGATCTGATCTTTGAATGATATGAATCGCTAAGATAAATCTTCATTCAAAATTTATTATTTGTGCAGATGTTTTGAGTTATTTATGGAATCATTGTTATTTCTTAGTCATGGCAGTTCAAGCATGCGAAAATCATGAGCAAACAAAATTCATGCTGCCTTACTCACAATTATACTATCTTGTTAACCGTGGAACTATTTTTGAGAATTATTTTACTTTTTATATTAATTTTACACGCTATTTAACGTACATGCCATTGAAAAGAATCTTGATCATTGCCATAATAATAGTTATTTTTTTTCTTCTCAAAAATAAAATCATTTGAAACATTAATATTGAAATTCTAAGGAGATTTTATCAAAACTAGGTAGCGTGTTTAGTGACTTCAATCATTTGAAATGCATCGAAACAAACTACAGTAGTTAGAGAATAATTTGAAATTCGCTTAGTTATTTATGAAAGTAAAAGATATTTGTCATGTTGCTTAATAAACTATGGTAATGTTTTTTTTTAAATTTTCAGTTATATAGCGAATTTTATAAGAACTTGGAAATTTTAATCATCTACAAATAAGATTACTTTTTTTATTATTGGGACATACCAATAAAACTTCTTGATAGTCATATAACATGAGAAATCAAAGACCGAGTAAAGGTTATTTAGAAAGCTAAATCAAAATTCAATTTTTTAAAAGTGATGGCCAAAGCTATATTCGTCGTCCAAAAGCACTAGAATGGTATCAGTGCTCAACTATGAATCATGGAAACGGATCAATAATTGTTTAAGAAGTTTTCCATTATGATGGCATCGTGTCCTCTCTGTCTCATACACTGATGGAATTATAAATCTTTTATGTTATTTATATTAAAATATTTTAAGAGACCACATGTTGTGTTATACTCGTGGATGGGAGTTTCAGCAGCATATTGATTCCAAGCATGGCTTCAGAATGCTTAAAAATTAGTTTACAGTTTAGAAAATAAAAGTCTTGGACTTGCCGAGTCTGCTATTTGACTTAAATGCAATGGTGCACAATTGAGAATACATCAGAAGGAAAGTTTATTTGAAACCCTACTACAAAGGCAGAACTCATTCAGAATGAGGTCCATCTTCGAAGTTTTGTTGATTCCATGGCAAAATAATGTGCTGCAGACTTCAAAAAAAGATACAATACATATCATTCTATTTCTTTGCGAGTAATTTCAATAATAGCTTAGGAAAATTGATTATAACTTCTCTTCAAATTTTTCAAATTCATGTTTTTTATATTTTTTTGTTAATTTTTGAATTAATAATTTCCACATGTATCATTAGTACGGTGCTTCTATATGTAGGATAGCTAAAAAATACCAAATACTCATTTAACATTAAGAAATTTTGCTTACATGAAAAATTAGACTGGAAAACCTATCCTCTTAAAATATTTGAGAGCAACAGTATTTTTGCAAAATAACTGTAAGTTGCTTGATATAGATATATAAAAAATTTTCTCCATTTATTTAAAGAAACTAATTTCTTAAAAAATAAAGTTTCATTTTCATACATTTAAAATATTTTCAAAATAAATTTTTTTCATGCTTTATACTTACTTACTTACATTGAAAGAGAATTTCTAAATTTCTGATAATACATTTAAAAATTATATTTATTATTACACCGTAAATAATAAAATTAGTTTGTGCATTTTAGAAGCTACAATCAATAACAATTAAAATATTAATAAAAATTGTATTATTTAATTTAAAAAAAGGAACAATTTTAATTTATTTATATTTAATATTTTTTACTGTGCAATTTTTTTATTCATTAAACGAAAATTCAGCTTTCATTTCAAAAATACTGATATATTTAATCTTTTATATATAGAAAAAGAATATATGTATATATTCTTTTTCTATATAATTATTTTGAGATTAATCATCTAGAATTTATTTTGGTTTATAGTTAAGCAATAACATTCATTTTTGTCTGATTCATTCAAATAACTATTTCTGATCAGTTTTATTTCGATCTTTCAGCAAACAAAAGAAGGCGAAATGCTATTGATTCAGAAGGACCTTCTTCACTTCTCCCATGTGGAGACCAGCAACAGTACCCACTGGACCCACTCTTTTTATATCCATCATCTGCGAAGAAACCCCGAATCCTGTTTTCTGAGGAACAAAAGGAAGCGCTAAAACTTGCCTACAATTTAGATCCTTATCCCAGCACTGCTGTTATGGAATTTCTTTCGTCTGAATTAGGATTGTCCATCCGCACCATAACCAATTGGTTTCACAATCACAGAATGAGATTAAAGCAACAGAGCCAAGAGCCAGATCAACCACCTTTTCCACCACCGGAGAATGCAACCTCCTTCGATCCCATCCGATTCAGGTTACTTCTGGGACAACGATTGGCAGAAATGTGTAAGACTCAGCAATCTGCGGCGAATCAACTGCTTCCTTATTTCTCAGAAGCTCAGAGGGTTCTTTGCCCTCCACCAGGATTGACTGGAGTTCCGCAAGCTTTAGATAAATCCATTGCAATAGATTCAGATAACACATTAGATTTGAGTGTGTCTAGCCACCAGTTTCCACAGAAGGAAGAGAAAACTGAAAAAGGGGACGAAGTGGATAAAAAATCCCCCCCTCCAAGATCTTCTTCCACACAAGCTACTCACAGCGCAGCAATCGATTTGACACCTGCTCCAGAAAAGAATGCGACTACATTTGAATCCAGAATTTCACCATTAGTTTCTCCGTTCGATTATACTCATTCTACTAGTGTAAAATCAACTTCTTCCTTGGATCTCAGCTTTTCAACACTCCAAAAACTTGCCAATCAAGACATTCCCTCAAGTACAACTAACCACTCGTCCTTAAACTCCTCCTCACAAAATCCCTCTCCAGATATTGAAGCCATTTTACAAAATTCATCTGCAAGACTTAATAATTTCTCTGCAGCAACTGCAGTTGCAGATGGACCAGTAGACTTGCGAGATGACAAGAGACCTAATCTTCCACCAACCACAAACAGTAGCAGTGGTAGCAATAGAAGGAAAGCAGCCGCTCCCCAATGGGTAAATCCAGGATTGGACTTGTCTCCAGATAGCGATTTATGTGGTTTTGATGATGAAGATGATGATGACAACGAAGATCTCTTAGTACCATCTTCGGTTAATTCGAGTCAAGTTATAAACGGGGTCTGTGTTCGTCAGACAAACTTTACTTCACACCACCATGCTTCCATGGACTCATCCATGCGCCTCGAGCCAAATCAAATGTCTTTTGGATGCACTGGCAAAAGAGGGGAAGAAAAATCTAGGTTTGAGCGGGAACAAAACATTAGAAGATTAGAAAGAGCAATATCAGAGAATGAAGCCGGCTGGGATGATATTAGCGATGATGATGATGATGAAATGTGCTCCAGGTCGTAAAATTTGTGATAGACGAAGTTGATCTTGGGCATTGTTGTGGAATCATGAATTCTTAACTTATGCAAACTTAAATTTTCTATGACTGAAATAAAGATTATCACTCCAAGTGAAAAGGAGACATAATTGAACTAATTCTTCATGAAAAATAACCTTCATGAAGCAAATTCCTGTGAAATGGGGCGCACATTTCAGGTATTTGAAAATTTCAAACATAAAATAGGCTTATGCTGCTATGAGCACAGTACAGGTTGAGGAAAATAAAATACTTCCAATCAGCTGAACTGACTTCTAAACCGTGCTTATAGAGATCAAAATCCTTAAGTCAGTTGTCTAGTTTCTTTGGAAAGAGATCTTCTGAATAGTATGATTATCTCTATCTTTAAAGCAGAAATGTCTGTCTTTCCTTCCCGTTAATGCATCTTGCTACGTTCATTTTGTCTTTTTTTCATTGAATTGATAGAAACACTGGGTACGTGCATTGCTTGATATCAATGAGTCCAAACTTCGATTACTTGACCAAACTTTCGTGCTCAATTTGAACGATCAAGCTTTTCAATCTATGATGTTACTTTAGAATTTTCAAGAATCCCAAGAAACTTAGGCATCATTCTGTACTTAATGTAAATACACGGCATCAAGTTATATTACGGGCGTAAATTTCATTCTTACTACCAGCAGAGAACAATTCGTTTAGTTGTTTCGAATCCTTGTGGGAACCTGTAAAAATAACGCGGCATTAGCTGTGATAACCGTTAAGCCTTTCTATCCGATATCTTTGCATGCACTCACAAAATCCATGTAGAAAAGTACGAAAGTTCTGACATTCTTTTTTATGGTTATAAGTATTGATGGATAATTTATTGTATACGTTAATTTATGTAATATGTGCAATCATACATGGTTCATCAAATGGAACATGTATCTCAAGAAATCCAGTTACATTTTAAAAGAAAGTGTCAAAAACATTCCTTTATATGAAGCAAAAAAGAAACTTTTAGTGTTATTTTAGAATTTTCCTAGTTTGAATCATGAATTGATGGGATGAGTTATTTATTGTTTCATTTCATCTGTTATTTCATCAAAAAAATTTTGTTACTCGACTTCTGGAAAAAAAAAGTATAAAATTGCAAATTTTAAGAATTGCGACGATAGTAAAAGCATCACAACATTTTTTCAAATGTGTATTCAGTGTCGCGTTTCTAACAGGTGTCATCAGTGAAGTAGTTCATGTAGTCATTCCTTTCTCTTCGATATTATGGGAAATATTTGTACGCTTACATCATTCAAACCATCATAATTTATAAATTTCAAAATATTGTTAATCAATTGTGGTTTGTAATATTTTAAACATAAATTCCAAAAACTACTAACGTTTTGATTGTATAATGTTAACATGAATAACTTTTTTATATTTCATCGAAAAATAATTATTTTGAATTGAGTAAATTTCTTTTATTCCTAAATAAAGTAATAAAGAAACGGTTATTTTTTTCATATTTATGTTAACTACTTTTAATTAATATTAACAGATTTTGACTCTTTTTACAATTTTTCTCAGAATCAAAGAATAATAAAAAAAAAATGTTTTCATTTTCAAAATTAATGGAAGAACACATATGTAATTAAATGCTGAGTATTACAAGATAATATTCATAATTCATAGAAAAAGACATCACCTACATGACTAATTAAAAATTTCATTATTTTGAATAATTTTTTAATAGAAAAATAGAATATCAATGGATTTTCAAAATTTACATATTTTTAATCAAAATGTAAATTTATAAATTACATCAATATAAATAGTTTTATTGGTTTAGTAGTTAAATTGATTCATCTAAGTAAAGGATCTAAGCTTTGATAAGGAAATTGATATTTCCAAGTTAATTGAAGCATTGATTACAGAATCTCAACTAAATTCAAACTTGGATCACACAAAACTTGTATATAAATAAATGATAATTTTATCAAGGATTTGAGTTACTCAACATCGTAAAAATTTGTTTATTTTTGAATGAGGAGAAATTTAAGCCTCATTTATATTATCTTAAATTTGATTAATTTTACGATAATCTTATGATACATTATACTTATATACGAGTGATTAAGCGTTATTTCTTATAAACATTGATTTTATGAAAAGAATATGAGCTAGTTGTAGGAATTTAGTTTATTCAATGATAAAAATTTCCTTCAGGACAAAAGAAATCAAAAAATAAAATCACTGACGTCATAAAAAAAAGTGAAATACTCAGGGGATTGATTATCAATGCATATCTTGTAATATTTATGCTTCTAAGTTTAAATTTATAATTTCCTAGAAATTACATTTGCAAAAAAATCAAACTCGTTGTAAGGTAAGACTTTTATTTCTCTGAAAAAAGTAGTTAAAAACTTCAGTAATGACTCATTATTTATATGTAATTTTTAAATATTTCGAAAGAGGGAATCAATACTAAAAATATAAATATAATTATTAGAAGTAAACATTTCAAGAAAATAATCAAATATACGTTTGAAACTTTTTTTTAAAATTCTTTATATAAACTTTCCGTATCATACTGAACACAAACTCTTTTCACAATTCAAATGTAATTTGCCATTTAAGTTATAAATTTCAAAAAATTATAACATTATATTATTTTATATAATAAGTGTTCTAAATTTAAAGGTAACTTTTAATAAGTTGTTTTAAAATATTTTAAAAATTAAGTTTATCAAGTTTAACTACTTTAATAAAATTGTGCAATATTTTTATTAATTAAAGAGATGTGATAAATTTTTAATTTAGGAATTACTACTGGAATAATACCATTTAAATTGTCCATGCTGAATACATTATTTGGATTGTATATTTTATTATTGTAGGAAAAAACTATATACACACTTTTTGCTTGTATTTGCATTTATTTATGTTTTCATGCTTGCAAGTGCAATAAGAAAATATATGACTTAAGAAAAAAAAAATATGACTTAAGAAAAAATAATAATGACTTAAGAAAAAAAATGAAGTATTTATGATGTCATCATTTTTAGCAATAAGGACAAAAATATTCCATTATTTTGTTCGATAATAATTTTTAGAATCAATTACTGTATTTTTTGTTGACTTATGATCATAATTTTAAGTATAAAGTATTGATTACTTTGATATATAAAATTTGTGTTTCTGATTGTGTATTCTATTTTTTAATAGTTTCTATAATTCATTTACAAATAATGCAAACAAAATGTTGAAAATTTTTTTTAAATAAATTATGAAATATTAATTCCAGTTAACCAAGAATAAAAACATTAATTAGTGTAGCTTTAACAATTCTTTTGAGTTGTTGATAATTATACACTATGCAATTATTTTACTTTTCAAAATTTTAGATAGTCAATTCTAAGGCTAATTTTTAAACTGATCAATTGATTTTTCAATACAAAATCAGTTTTAAAAGTGGTTTTATATTAAAAACAATTATTCAACATTTTGTTTAAGAAAAACTTTAAACAGATGTTTTATTATCCCTTTTATAACAAAATTATGACACGGTAGAAAAAATGTAACCAAATTACATAAACAATGTTTATGTCAAAGAAGTAAGCTATTAGGAAAAGAAATTGTGGAAGAATATTACATCTTAATTGAAAAGATTTGTTGTTACATTCAAAATATTATGGAAAGTGTACATTGTGTGTTATATAAGGGATCACATAGCATCTTTACCAAAAATTCAGTTTTTTACTTCTATCCTAAGTGTACTCTTTAATTGAAATTATTTTTTAAAAACCCTTATTTATAAATATAAAATGAATTGAAAAATTATTTATTTTCACTAAGCCATTTTTTGTGTAAGAGCATATAACTGGTTTATCTCAAATAGATTAAAGAAGAACAATCAAATAGAACTTTCATGATATTGCACATTTTGTGTGATAGAGAATTTTATATACCATGCAAATGTTAAAATGGAAAAATAAAAATCTGTTTTCTTCCGAATGTGTTTCAATTATTATTAAAGAAAATTAAATACTCCTTCAGAGTTTCAATTGATTACTATTGTTTGTTATTTTCAAATTATTGTTATCAAAATATCTGGACTTATTATGTTAATTAAAGTGCACATAACACATGCAACAAACTAATTTATTTATAACAAATAACAAATGTTGTTGTTGTTGTCGTGTCTATGAGTAAGTGTGAAGTGCAAAAAAAAAAAAAAAAAAAAAATCTACAGTCCGCCAAAAGTCTTGTT
>JAPDSC010155076.1:0-13163 GCA_026290005.1 Latrodectus geometricus
ATATATATATATATATATCATAAAATCATAAATTATCAACCGAATATTATAATTATATTTGTCACCACAAATGTAATAAATTCATTGATTGAATTGTATTATATTCAATGATAAAATCTCTGTTTCTATCATATTATAATAAAATACATCATAAAGAATAAATTATGCTTTACTAAATAAAATTAATCTATAATAAATTAAATTTTTGTGTCACAGCATTAAATTATATTGGTGATATATATTGTTTTGTAAAACATAGTTAGCAATTTATTTGAGAGAAACGTTAGCACCATAATTTCCCCATTATTAAGTTTCTGGCTTCAGGGAATATGCAGATTAATATGGAAATTCTGAGTTGTGCAAACTAGTTACTACAAAATTAATTATAGTACTCGTCCTATTGCACTTAATTTTCCTGATGATTTCATTGCGAAGTAATACTTGGAAAATGTATCTACTTATTGATAAACTTGTAAATAAATGCCACAACTCAAAAAGTGTGCCAAATTAGAATGTTATTCAAATAGAACATTATTTTTTCGTAAGGTAATCTTGCAAAATCATCTATAATCACAAACTTAAAGATTGTTTTAAATGTAATTTCAAATTGGTTTATATGTTAATGTACACAAAAAATTTTAAGAATGAATTTCCCAAATTTTTAAGCATGAACTTTTTAAATGAAAATATTATATTGAACTATAATACTTTTATTTAATCAGATGGATAAATAAAAAAAATTATTCTTTATAATTTTGTGGTTTTGTATTCTTTTCATAGTACTTAAATTGGAAAAATATTTCTGATTAAAATGAATCATTTCATAATAATAAACTTAAAATTTATGTTTGTGAACTATAAATGTTTAACAACAGTTTATATAGACCTAATATTACAAAGCTATTTATACGAGTATAAATTAATTATTCATTTCTCATGTGAAGTTTTAATTCAAACATTTATTCGAAGTATTTCTAATTTATAATTTTGAATCCCAAATAAGTAAAATCTATTCCGATAAGTGCTTAAAATAAGTGAACAGCAAAAATCAAATTTATATCAGCTTTACTGCTCAGTTTAATAAATTATGCTTAATAAATTAGAATATTTGCATACATATTTAATAATTTCAATTTTAAAAGATAAAACTAAAATAGAGTAAATGAAAAAAGAGATGAATATAACGAAATAAATTAGAGCATTTTTGATAAATACCTCATTCTCTTTTATATATATATTTTATTTTATTGATGCACTTATTTTACACTTGTAAATGTACATAAAAATGTAAAATAAACGTTAAATATAGCATACAATGGTAACAAAAGTTTAAAATATTTTCAAATACAGTAAATTTTATTCTCTTCCGAGTTTAAATTTAATATTTTCTCTAAATTGAAAAATTACCAAAACTATTTCATGCCAGGTTTATATTAATTGTTTCACATTGTATCTATTTCATATCAAATGTACATCTGTAATTTTTCATCAGGTATGTATATAGGATTAATGTCTCATTTAGTCTAACATTTCAAAAACATTGTCAAATTACTAATTCTCTGAAAACAAATCATCACTTATAATTATCAATGATTCATAAGTAATACGTAAATTAGTAACATCAAAACGCATGAAGAAAATCTCTATATCATAACATGAATATATAGATATCAATAAGTAAAATAAATCAATTTAAACATCAACAAATTTTCAAATTTTACAGAAAACTGAAAACACGATAAATATTAAGATCATTTAATCGAATAAGAATATTTTTTTTAAATTTAACATAAAAATATTAATCAATAGGAATTGATTAATTTTATCACCCAAATCCATGTAATTACCCAAAAGTATCAAAAGCAAATAAGTTTCAGTATTTTTCCTACAGACATTTTAAAGTTTAGCTTATTTGAATTATTAGAATGTAAATCATACATTATAGCTTTAAATATTATTGTAAGTTCTTTAAAATTTGTATTTCTATATTATTTAGCATTATTACTTCAAAATAGGACATTAAAAATTGAAATTATTTTAAAAATTTAAAAGGAATAAAAATTTTTATTTTCTTAAATTTATTATCTTTATAAAACGTACTTAACTGATGTTTTTGGAATTAAATTTCAAGTAGTTAATTGTGTAACTATTATCGTTATTTTAGTGAATTGTTTTAAGAAGTGGTAAAATATATTGTTCGACGTTTGATCATATTGTGATTATTTTGAGATTATATCATAATTGGCAGTTCTCAGAATTTCTATTATGAAACACTTTGAGATAATTCAAAAGATATGTATAATTCTCAATTTTTATATGGATTTTATTAAATTGGAATCCTTATGAAACATAAATATCGCCGTAAAAAGCGCATCAAGTATTTTAAGAACATCTGCATAGAATTAACAAAATCTAAAAAATATTTGGATTTTTCTCTTTCCAAAACAACAGAATAACAGAACGCAAAAAATGTTCTGTAAAAGAAACAAAAAAAAACAAAATTTTAATTGTTCAGCTGTAAAGTTGAAAGTTCTAAATCGTGTATATTGCTCAGTTATCATCATATATGTTTTAGGGATTGAAATGTTATTAATCAGAATTTTGATCAGGCCACATGATCAGAATTTTTAACCACAGATATAACGATATTTTTATCTTATTTATCATAATAAATTAGTTATCTTAACACGTACATTAAAAGTGGTTACTTTCTTTATATCTGTAGCAAATAAATATGCACAATTACAAATAACTATGAGAAAACTAAGAACATTTTATGGAATGTTTTTAAAAATTAACTGGCCGTTTTGAAACTTCTAACATTTTAATGAAGAAATAGATTATCAAAATATAAGAAATTATAAAAATTTAAATTAGAATGATTATGTTTTATTGTCATAGAAAAAAATTAAATAAGAAATTGATTATTAATTATATGAAATACTACTTTTAAGTATTGCAAATTTTTCAATAGATAATCAGAATAAATTTTGAAAAATTTAAGAAATAAATACAAACTTCACGATATCAATATTCAAAGAATCATGTTGTCATCATTAATCAATTTGTTTCAAAAAGAATACATTTTATTTCATGTTACATTAGGAAAGTTAATAACAGAAAATTCTTTTTAAATATAACAGAAAATTCTTTCTTTGAACTCAAAATTCAGTAACATTTCAATATTATTCAGACAGGAACATGAATGAAAAACATTAACTTATATTTTTTTTTCACACACTGAAATTTAGAAATTGCATTTCTCTTTTACAGGCTCTTAAAAATGATCATTCTAATAAAATCTTCTTTTTATTGTCTGAAATTTCTTTCGCTGTCAGCAGTTCTTAGGTTAAGTGGGCATCCTATCATTTTATTTATGTTAGTGAAAACGCCAAACTTTAAATTTTTTAGATCTACTTCAAACTTATTAGCTTTGTTAAGCTTAACGAAGGTAGTAAAATGAAAACTAATATTCGAAGCAGAAACAGTAAAACCATAAAAAATTTGATTTCCTTCTCCTTTAAAAGAGAATTGTAAAACCTAATCTATAGTTCGCTATGATAATAACAATCTAATTTAGTATATTGACTTTTAATGCTATAAAAATTGAAACATAAATTATGTAATTTAATTAGTAAATTTAAAACACTCACAGTATGCAAACTATTGCTAAAGCATCAGCTAGATTTTATAGTAAGACAGATATATATGTGTTCATTTCAAAGGCAGAAATAATTTACTTTATGATGAAAAACTATTACTAGAAAAAATATTTTTATATATTAAAAAAATACACATATACGGCATGAAATCTTTCAATTATGTTAAAACTATTGTTAATTATTTATAATAAAATACAACATATAGTTAAAAAAATAATTTCAAAGTTGAAATTTTATCCATCATTTTTTAAATATTTGCATAAATCACATTAACGATGTTAAGCAAGGATATAATAGTGTGAAAACTATACAAAGATTTTTGAAAGACAATTATAAAGTTAAAAATATTTTTTGCATTCTTTTTCGATAAGTAACCTTAGATTCATTAACATTAGCACATTTTTTGTAAAATTTACTCTGGTAGAAATATTTAAAAATACAGAAGTATTTTGAAAACTTCATTTCATAATATCCCTATTAAATGTTCGCTCTTACAATCACGTCATCTAATTATATTTTGTATCATGTGAATATAAAAATTTTGTTAAAATTATAAGGTGTATAAAAGAGGTGTTTTTATATACAAAAATTATTTCTTTGAGTAAGAAAATATTAGGAGTGTAACTTGAAACAAATTTCGGTAATGATTATGCGTCTATATTAAATCAATTTTAACAGGAATACAATATGGATGTTAAACGAAATAATTTTGGTATTCTGTCCAAAATTTTGAATAAACATATTGCATTTACAAGAACTTAATAACTTTACTAAACTCCTAACAATCAATTTTCAGAATACCAAAAAGGTACTATAAATAGCAAACTAATGCACGGAAGGAAACAAATACCATGAAAAAAAATTAAACATTGTGAATTGCATGTCTTAAAAACTAATCTGGTTTTTAAGGAATTGTTTAATAAATTTATGTACTCAAATATTTACAATAATTGGGAATAGTGTTTTTACGTCGAGTCTGTGGAGAGTGTGTTAGTATTGTTAAAAATATAAGCAAATCTTGTAATTGGTATAATTATTTATAGAGCTACTAATTTAAATTTTATTAGAATTATGAATTGGGACTTATAATACATACGTTCTAGTTAAACTAAAACTTTAATATTTTGAGTATATTAAGAAATATCTAAGAGATTAAATCCTATATATCTTATTATTGAAGATACATTTCTTTTAGTAACTATAAAAAATATCAAATATTCAGTTCCGAGACTATTTTATTTAGCCTAATCTTTTAAAAAAAATTAAGCATGCAACTTCAATAAATTCCTATAGTTTGTATTTTTAAAGAATTGTTATATATAAAAATTATCTGTATTTGATGATGAAACTTTTCCGTTCAATAAAAAAATTTGAAAATCATTTGCTGCAGACAGAAAATGAAAAATGGAATGTTTCTTTTAGAAAAATAATTCTTACATGAATCACATAAAGTAAAGTATTGAAGTCGTTCCAAACATCAAAATTTGATTTACATCCAATATTTCTTTTCATATTATATTAACATTATGGATAAAATTTGGCATTACAATTAATTACAAATCGTTTATAATCACCTTGTTTTTTTGAAAGCTAAATGGAATCATATAAATACAAAACCTTTCTATTTTAAATTGACTGAAATTAACACATTCAGAATTGCTTCAATAAGAAAAGGAAAAATATTAGACTATAGCATTTGTCCAACATAAATCAATAATTGATTATTCTATTTAAAATAAAAGTGGATGATTTGCGTGTAAGTTGATTTTCTTCTTTCTGATCTGGAATGAATATTTACTCGGTAAATGATTATAAGAAATTATTGAGTAAGTGATTAATTATAAAATATTCAATAAAAATAAGTAAAATTGTTGAATAACTGTCTAAAATTCAATTTTATGTTATAGTTAATTTGCAATAATAAATTTATTTCTTATGTAAATTGTGTCACACACACTACATTACATTATGCAAAAATCCGTCAATATAAAATATCTAATTAGTATGATATTACTTCTTGTTATATAGCTTAAATTAAGAAAATATTAAACACAACTTGTCAAAATGCTGTTTTAAACTAGGTTTATTTAGATGCAATAATTCAAATTTTTTTTATTTTGCAATAAACTTCTAAATTATATATTTATTGCATTCTAAATTTTTTACTGGAAACTCAATGAAATCTTTTAAAAGATATTAATCTTTTCAAATATTTTGACAATTTTTAAGAAAATATTCTAAATTATTTCTTACATATCCTAAATGATATTAGAGTTCTATATATTTTGAAGTGTTTTTCCTCATAAATTAATATTTCTAACTTCTTAGGGAATATTTCATACTACTTTAGTAGTACTCTTAATTTTTAAATTTTTTTCTTTGTAAATCTAAATTAAACATTCAGATTTAAGCAAGAAGAAATTAGAATTTAATATTCCAAATTTGCGGTTGAAAAAATTGAGCAAATATTTTAAGAGTAAGTTTTTGATGTTTCATACCAAGTGAGGGTGGACTATGTAAACAGAAAAAAATTAAATATTCATTAATGTTAAGATGAAAATAACCTAATCTAATGTCTTTCTGAATTAATGTTTTGTAAGCTTCAAAATTATATAATACCTGTTCTGAATTTTCTTATTATTTTCATAAAAATTTTATTATTTAAGAAAAATTATTTTTCTATTTTTAAAAATATAATCAAGATATCAAATCATTTAAAAAGAGAAAATGTCCTCAATCACTCAAGAAACCGATTAAATTATTGCGAAAGCTTATTTCATAAAATCACGTAGTCATTGAATTTTCATAAAATCTTTATATCCATTGAATCAGCGCAAAAAACAAAGTGTTTCTTGCAAATAACACGTTATATTTTGGCATTTATAATGGGTTAAAATTATAATTTGTTTCTTAAATAGTTACTAATAAATTTTACACAAAATAAAAGTATTCTTTGTTGAGACATTTACACTTTACGGATATAATTTTTGGAAAATTATTTCTTTAAAGCATGACAGTTATATCATTAATAAATAGTTAAATGATGTGTTTCACTTTGGACATTAAGATCGTATACTGCTGACATATGTTAATGTACTGAAGATTTCATTTTCTTAGGAATCTTAATAAAGTCACATTCGACAGAGAATTGCACTCGTGAATGTTTTCTGAAAAATTTGATGTCCCAAATATTAATGTTATTGTTGTGGTTAAACTCGGCATAAATATGAGTAACGCCGAGCTAACCCAAGTTCGTAGAAATAGTGGAGATTAAATGAGAACATATTAGAATGACACAATTCAAATAATAATAATAATAATGTAATTTTATTGGACAACTATTTACATTTAAATATTTACAGTTTATATTTAAAGATTAAATGTCTTATCAACATATAAAAGCATATTTATAAAACATTGTGCGGCCAGTGGGTCCTGAAGAAGAGATTAAAATGACTCACCCCCTTTGTGTAGCGAATTTCCCTTGGTAGGTCAGTACAGTTGCTGATACACTTTCTTTAGGCTCTCCTTTCATCATCGCATTGCTCCAGTATCACCCCGTCTGTTCCATGTCTCTCATTTGGGTAAGTCTGCTTCACCTCTCCACCAATTTCACTCTATCATCGGGGAACTATATTTCTATCTCATCGAATTCTTGGTTCTCCCATATCTAATCGGGGTCACATAGGTCTCAATCCATATCCCTCGTCGGAGGCTTAGCGTCTTCCTCGGTTCAACTCCTTTATTTTATTGTTGTTGTTGTAGTTCTATCATATCATCATCTGAGAATTCTGAAATCTGAATCAGAATCTGAATACTGAATCTGAATCTGAAGTCTGGATTCTGAAGTCTGGATTCCGCAATCTGAATTCTCCATCTTCAACTCCTTAACTTTTATTGCACTCATATCTCCTCCCATTTTCTTCTATTGGATATTTTCTTGTATCTCATCGGTGTTAGGCTTCCAGGGAATGGTCAGAAATCTCCCCTCCAAAACCCTTGATTGGCCACACACAAACAAAAAGAGAATATTTTAATTTCATATGGACCACCCATACATCCCAAGGGGAAAAGGACCCTGGGATGGAAAACTGCAATAAACTTTAAGTGCAGTTTTCGGGTGCCACTTTGAAATATATAGTTTTATTTCTTTATTACCCTTGTCTCTTTATATTCCAATTTTTATGTTTCCTTTCTTTTATATTTTACAAAACTACTGCCGAGAGGAATTGTTACAGAATGTATTTACAGTAACATCTGTTTCCTCTGCGGCTCCTTTTATGTCGTTTGCACTACGACATAATCCTCCCCCACTTACAGAAAAAAAAAAAACTTGTTTTTTTTTTTTTTTAACAATTTAAGCAAAATATATATATGAAGAGTAAATAATAGAAAATTTATCAAAAGTTATCATGAGACTATCAGGCATATAGAATTTGAGAGCCAATCCTTCAACCGTCATGTCTCACAATATTTTACCAACTTATCAAATTTCACATGAATAATCTTACAATTTATACAGTATCATCTTAGTAGATACAGTTCATTGGATTTAAGCATTCATATCAGCATTCCATATTCTATAAAACAGTAAAAACATTTCATTATAAAAAAATTTACATATAAGATATTTACAGTCCATGTTAAATATCAGCACAATCGGTAAATGTTCATGAATCACAATGCACATATTCATTTTTTTTATGTTATATACTCAAATAGTTCACATTTCTCTTATAAGTCCATAAGAATACTGTAGATCAATTAAGTACCGTCTATGCAAGAAATATAAATCTATATATAATCATAGTTACGAGTGAGTCATCTCTCTCATTTCCACTGGCCAAATATATTTAACAGAAAGCAAAAATAAGTAAAATTAAAAAAAATAAATACAAATACAAGTGAAAAAAAATTATAAGTGAACAACGTATATCCATATGTATATTTTATTAAACCATGAGATATTTTTAATTTGGTCCTTTTTTTTTATTTTAAAAATATTATACAATTATCAATATTTTAAAATTTTCCTGCTTTATTTAACTGCTTTTCACCACAGTTCTCACTTTCTCATTTTGTTAACAATGTTTCTTAAACGCCGTAGTAATATTTGCTTTAATAAATCGAGAACTATCAATAAATAATTAAAAAAAACGCAAAAAACGCCTGTTCCCCGTAACAACGATGGGAGAAAAAGAGAGTTCTTAGGGGAATCCCCCCCTTACGCTCGCAGGACCCAGAAGTCCCGTTTGGAGTGGGACAACCGGTTTGTTGACCAGTACTTTTGAAGGAAGGAAAGGGGAAAAATTAGCCATTTCCCTTTTTGTCGTTGGAAACACCCTGTCAGAATCGCCGCTTCGCCTGTGTAACAGAGGTAAAGTAAAAATTAACTTTTTTCTTTTCAGGCTTTATGTAGGTATACCCATTTATTCCTTTCCTTTTCTTAAATTCTCTAACATCCTTTTGCCATTGTAAATTTAGGTTTTATATAAATTTTGTTCATTGTGTCCTATGTTTATGACCTCTCCATCATGACATGTATTCACCCCGTCGCCATTGTTCCTTCTTCCCGCTAAGAGGGACTGACCCTTTCCCGACGCTTTTGTCCTCCGGTAGGGCAAAAGTATTTACTCATGCTTAGCATAAATGTGAGCGTCGTTCGCTCATTATTTTCAGTCGAGCTGTATTTACTTTTCTAGTATAAATACTTGGGGAAAACCTTGATTCAATAGTCACCACATTTGGTGAATTAATCTTTATGACCTGAAAAGGTCCTGTAAAACGACGACGGAAACGTGTCGATTCATCTAAAAATACCATGTCCCCTATTTTCACTTTAGAAGAACACGCTTTCTTTTTTTGTATTAAATTTTGTGTTGTTTGTGCTTTAATTAGATTTTCCTTAGCCTCTTTCTGAAATGTATTAAATGTTTGAACAGTTTTTTCATAAAATGTATTATAACTCAGAAATTTTTGTGCCTGGGGGTTTATTTCCCAATTATCCGTTAGCAACTTGAGATCTCTCCCGAAAAATAGCTGATTTGGAGTAAATCCAGTAGCTGTATGTATACAATTATTATAAAATGCAGCGTGTAAATTCACCGCTAATTCAAAATCTATTTCATTGCCTAATGACTGTAACGTATTCTTAAGAGATCCATGAATTCGCTCCACCTTACCGTTTGCAGCGGGATGCTATGGAGTAGTAAATAAATTTCTAATCTTTAACTGTCGATTTAATTCTCTATGCATTTCTGCCGTAAATTGGCCACCTCTATCTGAAAATATAAACTTGACCTTACCATAAGCGGACATATATTTTAATAATTTTCGAACTATTGTTTCCGTTTTTATATTCGTTACTGGAAATAGTTCGATTCTCCGAGAAAAATTATCTATACAACTAATTACATAGTGTCCTGTCGCAAAACGTCCACAAATATCTACACTTAAAATTTCGCCTGGTTCATTTGGAATAGGTACATTCCGGAATTCTCTTTTCTTTTGTCTGTTTGGTTTAACTTTTCCACATGTTTCACACGAATTCACATAATTTCGGACATGTGCGTACATTCCTCGCCACCAATACTTACTAATTACGCCCTGATAAGTTTTATCAGCTCCTAAATGAGTCATATGGGAAGTCTGAATGGCGTACTTCTGTAAACTTTTCGGTAATATAATTTGGGGTTGTAATTCCTTTTTACCTTTTATTTTCCCTAAATGCATAAGTATACCTGTTGATTTGTCTATATAAAACCGACTTATTTCCTGTTTAAATGGTAGTTTACCTCTATTTAAACCTTCAGTAATTCGACTTATCTCTACATCATCTTTCGCTTTTTCTCTAATATTTGCTAAACTTAATTGTTTCAAATCCATCACTTGCTCATTCCTTATGTTCGACACAAATTTCTCCCTCGACACGCTCTCTGTTCGGTGTTGATTGACTGGTGCGGTGATGTCCGGCGCCTGTCTCGAAAAGGGCTCCGCTTGAACAACTGCTGCCTGACATCCCCCCTTCTTTCGTGATGATTCACTATATTTCAGCTCTGAATTTGTTTCACGGGAATCCTTTACTCCTGTGATTTTTTTACTATCGCTATTTTTGTTAATACATTTCAAAATATTACAGTTTTCATTATACCCAAATTTATTTTCCTCCATCCTAATTATTTCCTTATCAATAGTTATATAATTTTTGTTTCCGCTTACGCATATATTAGCGCTTTTTATTGCTTTGTAACTCAAAATAACATCATAATCCGGAGGAAACTTTTGGTTAATAACGAAAAAGTTATCTGTTATAGTTTTACCACCTATTTTAAGAGACATTTCTACACAATCATTGTAATTAATTCTTTCCCCGGTAATTGTGACGATATATATTTGCTTAGGAATGCTCTTAACTTCTATATACTTTTTGATTTTATTGTATTTCAGCTGGGACAGCAGAGACACCGAGGCTCCAGTATCTAGAAGAATTCTCGCCGACAGATCCTCTACATTCAACGACTCGTCCTCCACGACTCCCTTTACAATCGGTAAGTCCATTTTATTACTTTTTTGTGAATTATTTAAAATTCCTGTAGTTTTTATAATTTCATTCTTATGTTTAGTTGTTAAATCAAGAGCCTCGCTATTTAAATTTATTACATCACTTTTCTTATATTTATTTTGTTCCTCAACTATTACACCGATTTGTGTATTGTTCATAGAAAGCGCCTCTACGCTACTGTATCCCTTCCTATTTATTTGTTTACTTATTTTGGGAGCAGTTTTCTCCTTTTCGAGTTTTCGCTCCACCCCTAATTTCGTCGTCTGTAGCCCAATGGCTGAGGATTTTCGCCTTGGGCTTGCGAGTTTAAAGCTCTGTCGTTCCCCCCCAATTGGTCACTCCTTCGCTGATTCGGACTTGTAAATCTACTACCCCAATTAAAATTTTCGTTATTATTTCTATAACGTTTTTCCGCTTGTTTTATGGAGAAATTCATTTTTGAAAAATTTTCATTTAATTTCTTTAAATGAAAGCAATTTGCGGCAAAATGCCCTGCCTTTCCACAAAACAAACATTGCCTCTCCCTATCAACATTAACATTTTCATGCCTTATATTATTTGCGGTTTCAGTTTTTTCTTTAATTATCGAATTTACTGAATTTACTCTTAACTTAACATAAAGGGATGCTGCATGTTGCACATCACTGGCAAGTTTCACAGCCTCTTCAAATGTTTGGGGATTTTTCAAAATGACTTCTTTTTGTTATTCTGGGAGAAGACCCTCAATAAATCTCGATAGGAGTAATTTATCAAACATATCTTTACTTTCTCTGTTGATAATCTGGGAAACACCGATAAAGCGACTACCTGCTCGCCTGATACGTTCAGCAAACGTCTTTACTGATTCCTGCTCAAACATTTGCGTAGTTGATAACTGTAAATTTGATTCAATTAACGATTGCTTTTCACTAAAATGCTCTAAAAATTTTTCTTTTATATTTTCAAAAGAGGTTTCTCTTTGTAATTGAATATCTTCAATCAAAAATCTCTTCGCTGCGCCTATCAATTTGGATTTTAAAATTGTAATTTTTTCAAAATCACCCCAGTTTGCCAATGAAGCTACACTTTCGAATTGGTTAAACCAAAATTCGCACGATTCTTTATCACCTTCGAAATTTGATATTAATTGAATCATTGCCATATTAGCTTGCGAATGTGTACTATTATCATCGAGATTAGGATCTAAATTCTGAACTCTATATCTAGGCATATTAATCATTCAAATAATTACAATAATATTGAATATCTAAATATTGTAACTTTTTTTTTTTTTTTTAAAGTATACTATACATATGCATATACTACTACAATAATAAATATTTACTTGAATTGTTACTCACAGATATTTAACAAACAATTGTATAACCAATACTTTTATCAATATTATTTATAATTTGTATCATTATATATACATATTTATTATACTCTTCAACAGTCTCATACATATATATATTCATAATATTTGTTGGATATTGTACCCATATATTCTATCTTTTAAAATACTTTTAAATTACAGTTATCCAAGCATTCAATATTTTACGTTTAAAATTTATTCATTTATAATTTCAGAATTATTAACTCTTAATTGTTATGTCAAAATTATTCTAAAAGTTCTCTAACTCCAATTATTTCTTCCTTCAAAATTTTTTTTCAATGATACCAAATTTAAGGACAATACAAACATAAAAATTTTTTTTTTTTTAAAAGTACCGGCTTTATAATATTTAATTTTAAATAACACACAGTATCAAAATAATTTCCTAAGTACAAAGTTTAAAAACAACAGTCATGACACCAAATTACAGTACAAAGTATTGAAATTGACAAAGAGCCACGGTACCAAATGTATGTCCTAGGTATCAAAATTGAAAAATAGTCACGGCACCAAAAATATGTTGTGGTTAAACTCGGCATAAATATGAGTAACGCCGAGCTAACCC
>JAPDSC010155095.1:9359-34469 GCA_026290005.1 Latrodectus geometricus
TATATATATATATATATATATATATATATATATATATTGTTTGCATTCAGACTTCTGGTTCCATATTTTATTAAATATATACAAACAATTATCAAAGCTTTGTTATTCCCAATACAAACACATCTAATTTTTATGTTTTTTCTAATTTAAATGATGTACAATACATTTTTTGCATGAAAATATAAAATCCACGTAAATGTTTCGGATATATTTATACAAATTAGAGTTTTTAATTTGGTTTAAATCATTGTTATTTACAATTATTGTCAATTAATTTCAAACACCCATTCCTTAGTCTTAGAAACCAATCTTTCTCAAACCATATCTAAGAAATAACATTTTTATTCAAAATAATCCTAACCATTAGCAGATGTATTTAGGATCAAATATTTTCCAATGCTATAAATTCCCACTATTGATCCTTTCTTAATGTCTCATTTTTTAAATATTTTTTTAAATTCATTCTATACCTGCCATGTTTACTCATGTATACATATTTTTGTTCACCTTTTTTTAATACTTCATAATATAAGTAATATTCCTTACAAGGAGAAAGTAAAATGTCTTGAGATACTATAATTAAAGATTTAAAGACTGCTTATGAGTCAATATTTTTTTTGTTTGTCGAGTGCCAGCCAGGCAGTCAATACGAGGTGTGTTGCTCCACTTTTCTAACTGAACCATAATTTGGAGTAGAGTCCGACTTCCTCGGCACACACATTCCATAGGTACCAGTTTATATGGTAAGCAACCATTTATACTCTATTCATATAAGAATATGACAAAGACAGGAGAGAGAAATATTAAATGCTACAATGCTTGAATTGGAATTCGATCCCAGGATACTCTCTATCCTCAGTCAGGCAAACTGACCACTAGACAGTGTGGGCTGTGAACCAATAAATCGAAAAATAATTTGTAAATTAGATAGTTAGTAATTATGAATCTTTTTTGTAAGAAGAACTTGATGTCCATTATGATTGTAATTCAAGATAGTATAAAAGACATTTTATCTTAAATTTTCCAGACTGGCATAAATGGCACAAAGTACAGAAATATTTAACAGCTATGAAATATCAGAGCTTCTATTCATAACCAAAATTATCATTTGGAATTGGATAAATAGTTGGTGAACGGTAACTTTTGATCGATAATTATATATTTTGAAAAATGTATCTTACAGAAATAATTATAAAGAGGCTATTATTGCACAGAAATTTGAGAGAGATGTTATGGTATTAACAAAAATACCATAACCGAAATCAAAACTATGATTGATATTTCATACTTTGGACGATTCCAGAAATTGCCGCAAGTAGGTGTGAAAAATAACATGTTTTCAAATAGAAAGGTCATGATATTCTCCGTCACTCTAAAAATTAAACAATAGCAAATAATCATCAATCAGTTTTGAGAATTTTGCTTTAAAATTCATAAAAGGACTCATTCACTACAGGAGAACGCGTAAATCACTTCCTCTAAGAACTTATAGGTAAGTAGTAAAATATTTTTTATCAAGTTATACAAGTGATCCACCGAAAAAAAATTAAATAAGTCTAAACAATGTTAAATGTATCAGAATTACCTAGGTACAGTAAATAGAATTAAATTTTCAAAATTTGTGTTAAACTCTATAAAAACATTTTTAGTGAATATACGCGTATACACTGCCTAACATAGGAAATACAACACCATAGAATATTGGATAGAATGGGATAAAAATTGATACACAGGCAGAACATGCATATATAAATAAGTGATTTTGCAGAAGGATAAATTTATACATTGACGAAATATTCAGAAAATCAATAAGTAAAATGGCCGCCTCTCTCGGCGATGCAAGCAGACACTCTGCGAGGTAGATAGTCAATTAACGTACGGTCGGTGTTCTGGGAGATAGAAGCCCATATGTTCCGAAACTTTTTCCACAGTTTGTCCTCTGACGGAGGCTGTGCATAACAGACAAACGACGTCCAATCTCGTGATAGAAATGCTCTATCGGGGAAAGATAAGGAGACATCGCAAGCCAAGGAAGCTACTGGATATTCTGCTAGGCTTATTTGCTGACTAGTGCCGTGTGCGATGTTGCGTTATCCTGCCGGAAAATACTATCATGTAGCTGCAGAAGTTAAGGTAGCACAACAGGTTTCAGCATCTCATCAACATACCATCCTGACGGATCAGAATGTGCCTCTGATCGGTAATAGGGGAGACCTTCTATCGTAGCTGATTGCTCCCCAAACCATTATTCCACGTTGACGAGCTTTGTAGCGTTCAGCAATAGTGGTCGAATTGGCTCTATCTTCTCGACGCCACCAGACTCTCCCCCGGTGACTATCATTAGTCAAACAGAACTCATTAGTCGTCGCTGAACACCATATTCTGCCATTCAGTCATCCAAGTGGATAGTTGACGACACCATTATTTGCATAACATGTTCCGCTGCATAATCTCCGAAATTTGCATATTTATACTACCAAAGATTCATGGTGTTGCATTTTCTATGTCAGGCAGTGTATTTGCAAAAACCTTTGAATAAGTTATAAGTAATTTTCAAATAATATATTTTTAATGTACATATAGAACGTATTTTATAACAGAAACCGGGACTCATATCGTTCATGGTTACTTCAATTCGTGTTCCCCTGGGTTAAAGTCATGATAATTTTTTAAATGGTGTGTTAACAAATATAGCCTAAAATAATGGAAAAATTCCTGATAAATTTCTTCTCATTTTTAATATAAAGGAAACTTTTTATGATCACATGTCATCTGCACAAAACTAATGGTAATATTATGTGACATGCTTGCTAAAACATGCACATAATACTTTAAATATTTAAAGATTTTAACAAAGAATAAAATAAAAATAATTTTTCTTTACTGATGATGGATACTTTGTTTCTGAGAACAAAATATAATTTAAAGAATCGATAAATATAATATTTGAAAAATTAGTCATATTTCGTATACTTTTTATAGGAGTTTAAAATGGAAAGAGCGCATATGAAAACAGTAGCACAAGAATAATTTTAAATTTTAAATACTAGATATATATGCAGACTTTGAATTCATTTCATTTAATTATTTCAAATTCAATGATAAGCCAAATAATATTTTTCGTGAATCACCTTTGTTTCTAATTTTGTTTAAATGTTACACATTGGCAAAGTGCTTGGGAAAAAAAAAAAAAAAAAAAAAAAAAAAAAAAAACATTTGCTAGAATAAAATTGCTCCTAATTTCCCAATTCTAGTTAATTTTTTTGTCTTCCATAATTTCTTAACAGCAACATCTTACAGAAAACTGACAAAATGCTTTATATGTGATATCTAATAAGAATATTTTACTCTGTTCCCAATAAATTAAAAAGTTCATTTTATTTATCGAAAAAACAATTAAGTCTTAAAAAAACTTATTTAGAATTTGAAAAATTAGTTTAGTATCAAAATTTCATGACTTTTAAGACACGGTTTTCAATATAAAAAGAAATTAATTTTTATTGCAACAACGTTGCTAATTAGAAAAATTATAAAAATATATTACGAGGATAGAAATTTTAAAAATTTAAATATATGAAATATTTTCTGAGTAAAAGATCCAAGCATTAGCTCAAATATTCAGTTATGTGGGAATCAATTTTTCTCTTTAATAGGAAATTTGTTTTTAAAATCATTCATTTTTTTTTTTTTTTTTTACTTTTGTAGACAAAGCTTATGTGAAATTATTTGAAGTTTATTAATTTCTTTAGAGAGTAATATTTAATTTTTGAATGTAATGGAATTTTAAAATTTATTTCATCAAAATAACATGAAAAATTAATTAAATAAAATTGATTAGTTATTTGCTGCTATAGTGTATTTTTAATATTTTTAAACATCCAGTTTGCAGTAAAATTTGTAAATTTAATTTTTAAAGCTTCTACTTAAATGGAAACCAGAATTCAAAGCAATTTATTTTAGGAACATTTATTTTTATCGTTTAATAGTTGATAGTTAAATTGCCATGTAAAAATTTAACAGTTTATTTATTACTTATTTATTTAAAGAGATAAATAAAAGAGGAAGTATAATTCCTATTTTCAATCAAAAAATAAAAAAGGAGCTTATAATTAGCAGACATTTCAAAATACTATTTTTTAATTTATTTTTCTCTGGAAATGAAACTGTAACCGTGGATAACATAATTCTTCTTGTAAAGATTTAAAAATGTAAAAAAATCAAACACAATAAAGTTACTTTTTAAAAAAACAATATATAATGCCATTTTTATTACAGCATTTTTTCATAACGGAAATATATTTGAATAAATATTTGCATGTGAATATGCATTTTTAGAAAACAATATGCAGATAAACATTCTTTATAATAAACCTGAATGAGCAGCTTTTTACGAATTTAAATAAAAATATCTGAAAGTTAATTTATATGTGGAATTATTGAAAAGTTTATGTATGAAATATTCTTATTCAAATTACTGTAAAACTTAGTTTTTAATAAGTTTAGGTTAATCAAAAATAACAAAACAATTCAAATTATATCCAGAATATTGTTTACAAAATGACAGCCATGGTTTGTTTCAAAAAGTAAGAAGCTAACATTTGGAAAAAATTTAAGATAAGTAATATTTCTGTCAGAAGTGGAAGACAAATGTCAAACTGTTTGGTACTGATGGTGCACAGTTCAAAAATATTAATTAACAAATACATTTGGATAATATTAATCTATAGAACAACAATTGATCTCAGATGTATTTGCAGGTATTATACAGAAAATAAAGCTGCGTCTAAATTTATATGTACATCATAACATCTTGCCGCAATGATTATGCTCTTACTAGTCAAATAACTAGCTTCAACAAAAATGTTTCCTTTCGTATTTATGAGTTTTTCACAGGTTTTAAACGAATTGGCTTTTCCAATTCATAGAAATGAAAATAGATAAACATTTACAGTACAGTCGCTTTTGGCAATTTTTTTCAAAAAATTGCCAAAAATCTCGCCAACTTCGCCAATCTGGTCTAGCGAGGTCTGAAGATAAAAAGAATATTCCATTTTTCATTGGTTGGAATACCTCATTTGTGATTGGTCATAGTTGGTTGGGTTGCCAGAAATTATTTATCGCCAACTTTGAAAAATTGCGCCATGAGCAACCGTACAGTAAATCTGAGCCATGAAAATATTATAAACCACATGCTGAATAGCTTAATAGAGTAAAATCATTTTGGATTAATATGCGTTGTGAACTTTTCATACATTCTGGAATATAATCGTACGTAATCCCAAGACTCCATATCTACAACCCATTGCAGGAAGCAGAAACACTAAAATACCATGGTTAAATAGAGATCAGACTAGAATAAAAGAGAATAGACTAGGCTAGAATAAAAAAATCCCAATCATAAAAGTTTAATAATACCATATGTCCCTTGATTGTAATATAATGATTATACGATCTGTTAATAAAAGAAGGTTATGTCATCCAGAATATCTAGTTAGTGCTAATAACAGGATTAACTGATGAAAAAGATATTTTTAACAATATGCATTCAACAGATCAGTCGTCTTTTCAGATAAATGCACAAGATGCATGAAATTCAAAAATAGAGGCAGCATTTTGTACTTACATGATGACTGAAGCAGTGTAGCACAAAAAGATATGCAATAGGAATCAAACAAAATTTGCCATTTTAAATCCATTTTATTATTACACATAATTATCAGTACCCACGTACAATGAATACTACCTTGGAAATATTTGGCTATAAAAAATTACATTTGTGATTTCATTGGATGGTTTAAATAATACTTACATAATATACTATTCATTTTAGCGTCTTTTATAGTCTATGTTAATGCCTAGGTTTTCTTAGGTATTAGTCATATTATTTTTCTTATTGTCATTTATAGTAACATATCTAGTCTTCATAATACGTAAGTGACTTAATATCTGTTCAACGACAAGCAGTTGTTTCTTAGTAAGAGTTTTACCCTTTCCTTACCATTACGGTTATTTCGCACCGATTTTCAACATTCACCACCAGGGTGCGCAATGTTTATCAATGTAAAAGTGCCATTAAAACCCAGTATCTTTCTTAGTCATTAGGAGCTCTCCGGTGGATGTTATCATGTCGTACGATATCTCCTCAATGAATTTCATACATATTCTATGGATTTAAATCAAGTAAGTAAGCTGGCCAATACATCTTCGAGTTACATCTTCTATTTCTATTAGTTGCCAACTAGAGGAACTCGCTATGTTCATGTTGTTAATCATAACAGCTGAAATACATAAAAACAAAATCAGCTGTAATGCCATCTCATACCAGATGCACATGAGGAAGGATGTTCTCTTTACAATAGCGACATCTGATTGCAGAATATCTATCGAAACATGCAGCTCAAACCGCCCGTTCAGCATTCAACTTCAGGACTAATGTAATAACCTCTTTTCGTAATGTTATTGGGATAAAACAATGTTCAACTCTCTCCTCTTGACATTGAGAATTTCTTATGACACTGAAACAACACTTATCCATAAAAAGGACGTGACTTTATTGATGACATGTCCAATTTTGTCCTCCTTTCACCCCTTTAAATGTAACAACGATGACCAATTTTTAAAGGAATGCAACATTCAAAACAACCAGCATCTGTGAAGGTATCTGGGCAGAGTAAGCAGTGGATTTTTTCTCTGTTGTTGTACACCATGCCCAAGCAATATTCTTTTTTGACTGGTTTTGTGTCCTCTTCATTATAAGATGGTCTATTATTTCTCAATTGCAATTGCTTTCCTGAACACCATCAACAAATTTCCAACGCTTGTAACTATAATTTGGACTCATTTCAATTGTCTAAGTGACATATTTGTTGATTCTGAGCTCTTGAGCTGCACTGGTCCAACTACAATTCTCTTCCGGCTTTTTGATTATTCATCTACGAAGTGAAGTTGTCCATTTAATTTCTTCTAGTCCAAATTCTCGAAACAACTAACTTGCATTTTAACCGAATGTCTGTATGTATATGTCCTTCTTTACATTGTAAATTTGAGCTATGCTTGTCGACTGCATGCATTTTGCTTACGTAGCTTATTGCAATTAAAATTTTCCTTACTTCTCTTATAGGGTCACTTGACGTGTTTTTCCCCAGATATTTGCGTACGCATGACCTTTCTACTAACTTATGAGTTCATTGTATTTATTATAAAATTTAATTTCTGTAATTTCATCGTCATCTACTTAAGATTTACAATATTTAAGTTCGGCATAATAGTTTATATATACGCGCATATATATTTGGTTCAATACCAACATCAAAACTTATTTATTTCAATTTCTACCTAAACGTTAATCATCTCATGGTTGCAATGTCCTCCTTGTGAAATAAAACCATTGGGACGTCAGACTAAGTCTGGGGGCCTTTTTTTTTTTGGTTCCAGCTTTAAAATTATAAAGACCTACTCACTTCCGGAGTTATGATGACATACTCACATATTGCTCCAACTGTATGTAACGTGGTATCACTTCCACCCCTTGCACTGTTCTGATAAAGGAAAAAATACTAGTAGCCGTGCTTTATTTTAAAAAATTTCAATGCATCAAACTATCGTATTATTTAAAAATACTTATGTACATACATTTTACTGTACTCCGAGTAAGTATTGAAATAATTATAAAATGATTTATGTGTAGTATTGGGAAGGATTTACAGGAGGTTTCAATCAGTACGTATTTGATTAATACCTTACTTGTTTTGATTTAACAAACTAAGATAATGCAAATTGTGAAATTTATACTTCATAAGAAATACTTTTTTTATTTTTTGTAAATTATTAATTAATGAACTAGGAATAATTCTAAAGGGGTTTGATGGAACATTAAATTTTATCAGTAAATACTTTATTTTTAGAAAATTATCAATGAAATGTATTTGCCAAATATTTTAATTTTTGTTAGCATTTTCTTTAAATATTGGAAGTTTAGCAAATTGTGTCTTAATAATATGATTATTATCTTTTTATTATAGGTATATCAATTTTACAACAATGAAGTTTATATAAATCTTTTTATTTCAATTTTACATTTTGCTATAATAAAGTTATGTCATGTGTTTTAAATTTTTAAACAAAAATCATTTTTATAAAGATCAAATCAAAAGTTTTAAAGAATTTACAATGCTTTAATAATCATAAAAGTTTTCAAAGGAACATGTTTTAAAGCGCTTTTAATAATATTAACTTAAAATTGTTCAAAATAACATGCTTCGCGAAATTTATTAATAAAAAGCATTTAATTATAATATTCTCTATATACGCGCGCGCATGTTTCCTTTAAACAAAAAATAACCGTTGAGAATATCTTCATATATTTCTTCTATTTGAATAATTAAAAAAGAGATATTAAGAATAGATTATTATGTAATTTTCAAAATGTTTTTGCCATAAAACATTAAAATAATAATTTAGTTAGGTTATCTATGTTTTTAAAGTATTTTGCTTTTTTTACTAGTTTAGAATAAAATTTATGCAAATAAAAAAATTACAACAGTTTCTTGTGTTCTAAATTGCATGAAATTATGAATTTTGATAGAAAGGATTTATGTAAGATTCCATAAAAAATATAAAAAAAAAGCTAAAGCAATTTAAAAGATTGAAAAATATAATAGTTTAATTTTGGATTCATAATTTTATGTATTTTTATTGGAATTTTTAACACAACGACAAATATAGATATTTATGACAAATATAGATATTTATGATAAGTTTATCCCAAAAACGTATTAACAAATAAAGCATAATTTTTTTAATTTTGAACCAATTTTCCCGTTTTTTTATCAATTTTAACCACATCCAGACAAAGAATTGCATTAGAAAGAAAAATTAGCTCTTAGATATAAATACCGAATTGTTAAACAATGACGAGTTATAAAACACCATGCTTTCTTTTCTCGCTAAGAAATATCTTTCAATCAATGTCTTCTGATTTGAGATTTGTAACCATGTATTACCGAGTAATAAAAATTATGAATCATAATGATTTATAATCTTGCTAGAAACAAGATATTGGTAAGTCACAATTACTCTTCTATGATCATCAATATGCATTCAGTACTATGCAATTTACTGATAATAATAATAATACATTTGTATTATGAATCTACAAATAAGCTAATGGATTAAAAAAATGACTCAATATCCGAATATGGAAAAATCATAAATTGAGTATCTAGGACAATTTCTCGTATATTTTGAACAAATGCCATTAGTATTTAAAGCAAGAACATATACAATTGTCTTTTCTTAAAGATTAAATACTTTTTACAAATTATTTTTTAATTTTTATGCCATTTTAAATTTTTTGTATATTAAATGAAATGTTTTCTTCACTATGGGGATTCAAGATAGAGAAATTAGATTTTTTTTCCAATGATGGGCACTTGGGTGATTAACCCTTTCGCGCCTATACAAGGCCGGAAACTGCTACTCATTTATTGTTAGTTGCATTTATTGGCAGCAAAATTAGGTTGTAAAAACAATTCAACTTTAAAAAAAAATATTTTTGAAATTGGGATTAATAAGAAATAAAAGGTTAATCATTGCCACTTCAAATAAAACAATGGGTAATTCAGAACTTTGAAAGTACAAAATAAAGATATATGCGTAATAAAATCTCTGATAAAAGAGCACTGATGTAAGAAATTATATTACAACGAATGGACTTTCTAAGACCAGTGTTCTTTCGTGGTTTTGTGGCATATGATATCTTCATTTCATTAATTAATGATCATATCTTTATCACAGAAAAGACAAGCTTAATAAAGCGAATGAAGTTTGTGTCATTAGATATACATCTGTAAAAAATCTTCGGTGATATCAACGAATCATAATCGAAGCGTTACAAAATCTAATGGTTATAAGTAGTTCTATGGATTTAGACATTTGAAAACATCTAATATTATTACATTAGAATTTAATAAGAAACTTTTTCAAAGTAAATATTATTAGCAAACGTCTTAGTTTGTAAATAAGATACAATCATTTTATTTTTATGATTTGTAAACTAAAATTAATTATTTCTCTGATGAGATTTAAGACTTTGGGTATTTGATATGAATGAGTACTTGAACATAATTAGGAAATTGTGCAAAATCATTTTTACATAATATTCTGGATAATTCAGTAACATTTTCGATATTTTCCAGATTACGGTGATTTCTGTGATCCTAACACAGTAGTTGATAATAACGCAAAAGGAAAGCCAGTCTGTGACCAGCAGAAAGATTTGTATTGTGATTCTGAAACAGAAATGTGTGTGTATGAAGATGAAGGATCATGCAATTCTGATGAGGATTAAGCAAAAAGATTGATTAATAGAGATATTTTGAAAAAATAAAATACATGTCCGGATTTATTGTTTCGATTCATTGTTTGAACATATTAATTCTTATTTGTAGTGGTATCTTTTAAATATTAGTTTCATGTGTTGAAAAAAATATAAAAATACCTTTTAAAACTACTAATAATACATTGATTGATTATGAAATTTCAAAGAATTAATTTGTCTCGAAATAATATTGCATTTTTGAAGTTTAATTACGTGTTTTACATATATATTCATAAATAAATATTATTATTTATATACACGTATTGAAAAATTCATATAAAATAAATACTTTGCGAGTATTTTTAATACATTTTCTAGTCAAGTAAAAAATCTAGAATCATTTTTCTGAAAAAAAATATATTGTTTTTGATCTGTGTATTAAATACTCATATAATTTCCAGCAAATACTGCATTTTAATTGGTCAACAGTAGTGATATTTTATGTACATTAATTGGAAAAGGAAGTTTAACCAAATCATCATCATTAAATGTCTGGTATTTGCAATTGTAGTTAATTTAATTTTGAATCACAAAATCCAATAATTTCTGTTGTGTTATTACTTATGACACTTGGTGAAGCCCTGTCCGCCAGTTAGGGACTGGGTGAATGAAAGAGGGTCTTCCGTTTTTGAACAGAGATCTCCAAACGAGAATGGAAATTCGAATTTGGCTCATAGATGGCATCATAATCTAGGTCTTCCATTTTAGAGATTGGAGTCAGAGAAGACCCATAGCCTGGCTCTAAGCATACCCAGAGGTATTAATTTGGAATGGGAACATGGAGGACACTGCAATCACTGAATATTTTACGTGCCCAGTTACAGTCACAATTAGTGAACAAGACGGATCATCGGATAAACCAGGATTCTAGCTCAAAACCTTCCAGTCACTCAAACTAACCAGGCCACATAAATTTTAATAACCAGCTTCAAATAAAAGAAAACTAATTATTAAAATTGCTAGCAAAATAGAATATTTTTGAATGCACTTTTATTCAAAAAAATACTATAAATTATGTTATAACATTTCTAGAACACAAGTATTAAAACATTCATCTTTTATTTATAAAGTTTTATTGTGTTTCATTCATACATTTATCCACAAAAATATTCTTTCAAAAGCTTAATATGAAGAAATAAGAACTATTGCATTTACTTTATCAACAGGTAAAAAATATAAAAATAATGACATGTTTTTTGCTAATTTGTATATTCATTTTAAATACTTTCATTACAATTAAGAAACGTGACTTGTGTGTAATTTTTTTTTTTTTTTTTTTTAATTTAAAAAAAATGCTGATTTAATAATATGATTATTACATATAATCACTTTTTAAATATTTTGCAATATAAGAATATTCAAATTTAATAGTAAAATATATATTGCTGAGCAATATATTTTATAAATCAAAGGAAATTTGTTAAGATTAAGGGAGTTTCTTAATATGCATTATAATAAATATGGTTCAATTTTTCAAAAAGTTATATTTCTAATCATTCTTTAACTTCGCGCCAAACAAAGTACAGCATTTTAAGATTATGGGAATATTTTGATTTTTAAATATTCAGAATACTTCAATAAAATACAATTAATATTGCTTAGAAAATATATTTCAATATATTTCTCTAATTATCTTCATAATCAAGTATTAATATTTAAAAATTCTAAACTTGATTTGATTGTATACATTTAAAACATTTCTATAAATTAATTAGAAAATATATTTGAACAATAACTATTTTTAAATGTTTGGATCTCTTATTCATTTTATTTTCCTAACAAGTAAATTTTCAGTATATTTCCTTTAATTAATAAGATTTTTTATTACATTTTTGAAGATGAATCCAAAAATGTTTCTCATTTAAAAGAAGATTCTGAAACCTTTTAAGATGTTTCATGAAAATTTGGTGTTGCAGATTAATATTGCAGATATTGTAAAGAAGTAAATATTGCAGATTAATATTGTGCAAATAAAATTAATAATCGCTCCTGCGTATATAATCCACATATTTTAAAAAAAAAGATAACATTTGATACTTAACATTTCTATGAGAATTTCTTCACGTAGTAATATTTAAAATATGACTGCGTATTAATGCAAGTTTTCCCTATTTATTTACTGTTTGCAAAACATATGTATGATAAAAAAAACTTCTCATTTTATATTTTGATTTATGTTTCATATTCCGCTATATTTTCTCAGTTGTTTAGATTCTGGAAAAAGAAAGCATTACTATTAACACTGGATAACAATTTGACATAGTTATTTTACATAGAAATTGAAGTAATTATGTATATACATTACGTAACATCTGATTCAGCTTTAAATATTTAAATGTAAATACTTAAAAATTACTGAAACCAAGGAAACTGGTTCATCAGCCCAATAAGTACTATATTAGGTGGACTTTCTTATTTACTGGAGCAAGCTAAAATGAAACAAAAAGATAATCCTATATTCAATTTATGTATAAAATATACTTTGAGAAATCCCATCATAAACACGGCAAGATGACCAAGAAAGTGTGAAATTGTAGATATATTTTATGGAAGATACGATACGAGATATTCTCGATAAGGTTAGTGTCTTGGGATTTATATGGCTTAAGGACAATTTTAAAACCAAAAGAGGGATTACAGAGCCTCTCAGTAGCAAAATTAAATTTCGAGATTTAACAATTGATATAAATGTCATGCATTAAATTGTCTCTTGACTTGCCAGATTTACTATATCATGCCAGTTTGCACAACGTTTCATGCATTCACAAACACTTATGTTAAAGAGTCACTTATTAGCATAGAAGATACATAGATACAAGAGATTGGTTAGACTATACATTAGGGTGCCCCTTTGATTTTCGCCAAGTTGCGATTGATCGCCAAGTTGGGCTAAGCCGAATCGTGTTCTGATTGGTTTAGATTTAGTCGAGTCTCTGATTGGTTTATCAGTCGAGTCTCTGATTGGTTTTGAAATTTAAATGTCCAACGCACATTGCACAACGCAACGTGCAATTAATGCACGTTGCCTTGTAATTTCAACGCACGTTGCGTTATTTTTGAATGTTTAACAGACTTTGGTTAATCGTTTTTAGAATTTTGAAAATCCAACTGACGTTGAGTTATTTTTGAATAGTTATCGCAATACGTAGGATCTTATGAAACGGTTTCGGAAGAAAATATATATCTTAAGTTTCTGTACGACTTGAGTAACAATGGAGAAAAAAAACAGTGGTTGACTGGTGTATGAATAAAGGTTGGTTAATTCCCAATGAACGGTACGCTCCTTGTCCGCCATCTTGTTTTTGGCGACTATTGGCGAAACACGACTTCGCAAAGGGTGTCGGTCCCAGTGAACGGTACGCTACTAAAACAAGATGGTGGACAAGGAGCGTACCCTTCACTGGGAATTAAGGAAATTTGGTTGAATGGAAGAATATTTGGATAACCTATATTTCAGGATGCCCCTCGATTTTTTACTAATTTAGCACAAGCTTGGGTAATGTTGAATATGATTGTAAAACATTTGAACCAACCGTTCGCCATCGCAACATCGGAAAACGTGACGCCGACGATGTTCCAATGGAGAGCGATCGATGTATCTTCTTGTTAGACCTAAAAACTCAGCGTGACCTCTATGGAGTCGTGCTCCTAAAATAGTCACCAAAAACAAGAAAATACAACAAAACAACATTAAATTTTAAAATTTTAGAAAGCCAAATTTTCTTTCATAAAATCAACAAAGGCATAAACACTTACTTTTTAATTCTCTTGATTCTTCATCTCTCCTTTTGCTGTCTAAATTTTAGGTGCATCGTGGGTGGCCGGTGGATAAACATCGCGGATTGCATCAAGGAATGTCATAAATAATTTTGGATAATTTTCTTGATGTATCCGCCGCCACATAAATTCTGATAAATATGAGTCGAAACCCTCATCAATTTTCCTCACTTGTTTGAGGTTTCTTTTGATGCAATTCCACATCTCCTCAACTGTATTGGTGTGAGCGCCTGTGTCTGGATCCTTAAAAGTGATACTGTGATTCACCTTTAAGTGAACAAAACCCTTATCCTCCAAACAGTCATACGCCTTCCAGCAATCAGATATTACAATGCTTCCTGGTAAAACATACTTTGTTAATACATCTAATAGAACAGGTGCACTTCTATTTTCAACAACTTCAATAAAACAAACATTCGACCCGCGCTCTACATCCCCAAAAATCATTTCGCCTTTTTCTCTTTTCCCACGATAGTATTTCCACTTGCTAAATTTACTTTCATCAATTTCAACAATTTTTCCTGGCCCCCCAAGCATAACACTTTCGCGCACTACAGCTTCAACGCAAACATCGCGACAAAAATTCACCCAATCAGTTACAGTGTTTTTAGAAATTCCCAATTCATCTGTAATCCACTCACATCGCGTTCTTTTAACCCATAAGTAAGTAAGTTCTAAAATATGTATTAAACTCAGTCTGCTTTCCTCAAACCATGACCCACACCTTATCGATCGTTTCACATAATGCTTATTATTTTCATACACACGACAAACCCAAGTATACCCGTCATCCAAATCTTTCCTTTCAACCAATTTCATATTTTCATTACAATCAGGACAAGTATAATTAACTAGCAATCAATCCTACACTCATACAATATTTAACAACATCCAACTTACCTTTCTTTTCCAATTCAAAAAAAAATCTCAAATTCACTCGGTCTTGTTCCGATCCAGACAAAGACGAAAAATCCATTATAATTAAAATTTTAAAAACCAGAAATTAAAACTTAAAGCCAAATAAAAATTACAAAAATTTAAATACTATAAAATTAAAAATAAATACTAATTGAGAAATTTGAATACTGTAAAATTTTCTGTGCTATGTGCTTGTTCTTTAACTTAATAAATGGAGACTTCTGACAATAACAATATTTATTTTTAAGTATATAAGGTTAACAAAATTAATAGAACATCGTACTGATAAATCGTCTCATTTCAAGCTCGTGTCAACTAGCACGTTCGCACTATTACGTTCACTACTGTATAGCACGTTGGCATTATTACATAAACTAGCACGTTGGCAGAGAACGAGGTTACCATCTTTTAAGGGTGAAGTTGACAAGAATAAAATAAGTATCGCCCGAGAAATGGCGCCAAAAAAAATCGGCAAAAAGCGTACCGTTCATTGGGATAGAGCCTAAAGGTTTAATTAGTAATCGGTATAAATGTCCAGTTTGTGTGAAAGATAGGTCTCCATTTGAACGTAAAGATCAATCAGATGGTTTCGAATGGAATTGTAGTGTGAAAGGCTCAAATGCTAAACACATAAAACGATCCATTAGAAACTATTAGAATTTCGGATAATGAAGCTAAATAACGTAAGTCAATTTTTTTTCGTTTCTTTATGTGCTTACTCCTTTAATTTTTGTTACGATTCAAAAGCATTTTACATGGTTTATTAAGTTTTCTTATATAGTCTTCATTGGAATTTCATTATATTTTGCTCGCCATATCTGTTAGCACTGTAACCGTCGCGAACTGGCGTCAAAAATAAATCTCCAACTTTGCCAAAGGGCACCCTAATGTATAGTTTTACCCAAGAGATTTATTGTTCATACATTGATATTGTCCTTACAGTTGATACAATTAGATTCTTTGATCAAGCAATGAATTTACAATTATTCACAATTCAGTGGCAATGATAGTGACATAGACAAAGCACATTACCATGTATTGTGCAGCTTAAAACATGTTGGGGAACAACTTTGATATACCCCCCTCCCAAAAAAAATTCCCAAATCTGGCACTGGCCTGTGGACTTTTTAGGGTTGCTGTTTCTTATTTTGGTGTTACCAATTTAGGTTTTTTCAGCTTTTAGGTATTTGCTGTTGCCAAATTTAGTATTTTCTTGTATTTTGTACCATTTTCTGAGTTTTTTTTTAAATTTATTATCTATTAAATATTTGCATTTAGCGAGAATCCATCTTGGCAAGTGAAAAAAGGTGCCAAAAACAGGTATTATGGTAGTGAGGGCAAAAAAGTCGCCAAATTTCCGATTTGGGGGGGGGGTATATCAAAATAGTTCCCGTGTTGGTCTTTGTGTCAAAAAACCAGTATCAATGTAGTCTGCTGAAAACTTTGCAGTGTGACATTTATTGGTAGCCTAGCACTAAATCATCATTTTGAAGGAGAGTTTTACATATATTTCTAGTAACAATTATCATTAAGCTTTTATGATCCTGATCTTCCATTGTTTTTTCTCCTGTATCAATTTCTGATGTTTAATATTCAATCGACATATTGTTATGCACAATGTATTCATGAAATTGGCCTACATGGAGTACTAATTTTCATTTCTGCTTTTTAGATACTATGATCCATCATTAAAGAAGTTAAACACTTGATTACCCGTTTTTATAGTAGTAATAAGCAACTTAACAATTATTCTAGACACTTTATCTGGTATGGTTGTCTAGAAGATAACATTGTTGAATACGCATGTTTATCTTTATTAATTTGTTATTTGCATGTGCATGAATGCATTGGTTTTTGTCATTTCATTGTATTTAATTTCAAATAAAATTTAAATAAATAAATCAGTAAGTTTAGGAATTTAGGTTACATGTGAAATTAATTGCCTTCTATTAATAAAGAAACACTTTTATTAATAATTCTGCTTTTAATAGTATGTACTCTTGTATACTTTTGCCTAAATCTAAATAAAGCAATTTTCTATAAATGCACAAAAATTAGGATCCGAAAGAAAGTATCGGGATCAATTAGAGTATCAGGTGTTACGTATGACTGTTTCACTTTCATAGGACATAAGGTATTAAAATTTGTTTATAATTTTACAATTTTATATTTACTTTACAACTATTTACAACATTACACAAAATATTGAAATTTAATTAAATAATAGCTATTTTCCTTAATTATAAATTTCTGCATTTTTTATTAATATGAATAAATAATTTGGTCCTAAAAAAGAACTCTTACAATCATACCATGACTATGTTTTTATGTTGAAATCTTACAAGCATTTTGGAAATTTATATTTTAATTTCAGGAAAGATTTGATATGAAAAAACATGATTCCAATAATAATTAGAATTATGCATTTCTATAAGTTACTTTCATAATAAGTTTCATTTTATTTAACAAAAAGAAATAAAGTAACTATTTTAATAAATGTAATTCGTTAGACATTTTTTAACTTTAATCTCAGTGTTTGATGAAATTATTACATTTTTATATTAAGAAATAGCAATGTTCACTAACACAGACTGAATCCTTAATTAATATAATCGTGGACGATAAATAATTTTAATAGCATGAAAAATATTTAATTACACTGATTTCTTTATATCCCTGTTGCATATATTTGTGTTATTTTTTTGAAGCATGCTTTTGTTTTGAAAGTCTTTATAAATTAGTTAGAAATAATATTTTTTAACGCACAGGTATTTGGTTAATGAATATTCGGTGAGAAAACCTTATTAATTGAAAAAAAAAACTAAATTATAATCTTTTTAATGTAACTTTATAAACATCTTATTTAATATATGAATTTATAAAATAAATGTCTTAAGTGATAAATTGAATGATATAGAGTTTCCTACATGTAAGGAAAATGTTTGTGAATATGTGTACATTAAAATAGAAAGTTGGTAGAATGTTCTAGTGAAAAATATTTCAGTTATAAAATATGATTACAATCAGTATTTAATATACAACTACAGCGCTAATTAAAATATGCTCAGAATCTAACTAGTAAGAAATAAATATTCATATAAAATAAATACATTTATTTGATATTCTATAAGCGAAAATATAATTTATTGTATTGCATATAATTATTAGACATAGAATTTCAATAATAAAAATGCCATTCATTTGCATAAAATTCCGTGTACAAACTTTTATTCTTATTTCTTATCAATTATTTATTATTTGTTGTGCAATATTCTTCGTTATCTTCTTACTATTTGATTTTAACTGTCGTTTGCCTAATTATTATTTGAAAATCAAATGAGAAATATTGCGGACTTTTTCATTCTGTAAAAAATACTTTATGGGAATATGTTTTAAATAACATCAATTAAATACTAATATTTCATATTATGTTATTATAAACATTTTACATTTAAATAAATGTTTGCTTATTTATTTTGTGGTTCACATTTTTAAAAGCTTAGAATATTAACATTTATGAAAAAATACACGTTCTAAGCTAAATTTAATTTTTTCATTTACATTTAATGAAAGTAATTTGTTATTATTATTTAAATGTAAGAAATGTAAAATGTCTTGAAAATTCTATTTAATATTCATGACTTTTCCATTTAATTACGATGAAATGTACACTTCTTCTATCTAGTAAATAAATTTGTGCTAAATATGATACAATATGAATTATTAAGCATAATTTCATTTGAAATGAGTGCATAAAATTTTTTAAGTTGTTTGCTGGTTTTGTTAAAGTGTTCTTAATATAAACAAAAGTTTGAATATGTTTAAATATTGTAGATTAAAAACAGGTATTTGGGTGGAAATGCGTTTTTGGTCCCGTACTCTGCCAACTTGGCGAAAGTGTGCTGTGGGTCCCGTACTTGGAGCGTTTTCAAAAACGCTGTTGCCATGGCGATAATGGAATACGATTTTTAACGGTTTTAAACTAATTAGCAACCAATGAAAATGATCGATTTTTCAAACTGAAACTAATTAATGACAAATAAAAATGCTAAAAAAAAAAAAAAAAAAAAAAAAAAAAATAGAGCATGGGCGAAAAAAGCGCAAATTATTTCCTATGGAGTTTGCCATAAAGAGCTCATTAGGTATAAAAACGTTCGGTTTACTACGCTTGGTGCATTTATCGCCAAGTTGGCAGAGTAGGGGACATAAAGCGCAGATTAACGAGTATTTGAAACATATTTTAATATTTTGAAAATAACAATAGTTTATAACAATAATTTTTCATTTTCAATTGTTAATTCTTTCCCAACACATATGTTTTTAATTTAATTTAAAATGTATAGACTATGATCTAATAGATAAACATGTTACACGTCATTAGCAACAAATACTTCTTGAATGAGAACAATTATCACATGGCCAATATCTACCGATTTACACTCATGCATTTAATGGGAGCACCTTACTTTTGTTCCAAAAAGTTTTTTCAAGGTAATGAAATATTAAGAGTAAAATAAGTAATAAAAAAAAAGAAAATTAAACAAGGTAACATAAAAAATAAAAAACTAAAAATTGATTTGGAAGTAAAAATATAATGTATCTTAAAAGAATAAAACCCATGGCTATTTTTTTTCTTTTTTTTATGTGAAGACAATTTTAAAATAAATAAAATAGATTTTCAATCAGAAAATATATTGTGCAAATCTTATATTTTTATACCTTAAAAATTTGTTTCTGAGGGGTGTTTTAAAAATCGATCTCTTTTTGAATTATTTTTAATATTATTCATTGATTTTGAGCAGTTCTATTAAGGCACGCTTGGAAATATTATACATTTTGAAAAGAAGAATGCACTTTTAATTTAAAATAATTAGTCAAAATACAAATTGAATTTCAGAAAATGAATAATGTAATTTTTATCTTAAACTAATTGCTTCTCATATAGAAAATATTCAATTACAATAGTAATTGCTTGCATGGACTCAATTATAGAAAATAATACATTCATCCTAAATTTTCTTGGATGTAAACTCAATTTCTAATTAGATCTGACTTTTTAAATGTTGAAAGTTGTATAATTTATAAATTCAAAATGAAGAAATGCTAAATGAAGCAATGCATTGAAATTAAGGAAAAACTTGCCTTTGGCAACAATTTCAGTTAATTATTTGGAGTTTTCTATTTTTATTTATCCATTTAGAATGAATAATTGCATTATCATTGATTCTTTTAACTCAATTATTGAGGATAAATTAAGAAATTTCTCTCTTCAAAATTCTGGATAAATCTTACATTGTTTACATACAAATATAATTACATATACGTTTGTGTAAGTGATTTGCTTTATTTACTATTGAGTAAATACGAAATGTACACTCACAAGAAAAATATTATATAATCATGTTTATTTACATTTTGCATTTTGTTAATTTAAAATTTTTCCTATAAACATAATTTCTTCATATTATCTAAAGATTCAGATTTGTTACCAAATTGGAATTTGGTTTACGCAAGTAGAGTTTGAACATGTGTATGCTATATTCATACAGGAAACACAGACACATTTTAAAGATTTTGATATGTATTTTAAAACTATATATAATTTACTAACGGATACTTCACAGTTTATGACACGATTATCAATTACTATAGTGAATTGTTTATTATTACTTGTAAAATATATTTCAGTTATGAAAACTCCTTTATGATTTGTATAATATAGCATACATAAGCACAGAAGATTAATTATGATTTAGAAAGTAATTTACATAATTTATTTGTAACTGTTCCAGATTTCCTTGTCGCATTACTTAAACTAGGATTGAAAAAGTCTATTGTTTTTCAACACAATATACCCTTAGAACAATGTTATGTAACTGCTATATTTCTAGTAGTCTAGAAGTAAAGTTGTAGCATACCAAAATTAAAAAGTCTTCTTCAACATTTTAATTTCGATATGCTGTTGTTGTTTCTGATGATACTTTGCAACGCCAAGCCCACGTCAGAGACTAAGTGAATGAAAACAGAGAGCAATAGATAATAGTAGATAATAATAGTCTTCCGTTTTTTGAATAGAGCATCCTCCTACGAAATTGGAAGTACGACTTTTGGCTCATAGATGGCAGCATCATCTGAATCTTCAATTTAATGATTGAAACCAGTGAAGACGCAAAGTCTGGCTCCAACCACCCCCAGAGATATTAATTTGTAAGGGGAAAACGGAAGACATTGTGACCCGACATACCCCAGTCGCCATTAGTGAACACAACCGATCTTCGGCTAAGCTGGGATTCGAACTCACCAGCTTTCGGTAACGAGAACGGTGCCCTAACCAATTAGGCCAACGCGGCCTATTTCGATATGTTACTAACGTTACTATTTATTTGTATATAATATTTTACTATTGATGAAATTCATAAAAATTTATTTAATGAAAACAGTTGATATTGTTTTCTAAAATTTTTCTTTTCATCACACATTAAGATTTTCGTATTTTTATGAGCTTATAATTACTTTTAATAAAAATTTAAATACTTCAATTAAATTACCAATTATTTTAGAATGTAAAATTCAAGCAGTTTATCAGATATTTTAGATTATATCATCAAATTGTTTAGTATTTCTTAGAGTTTCAGTTTTGTAGAATATGCAACCTATGTTTATATAAACGAAAGTAATTCCTGCAATAAATTCAATATTTTTATTTAGATAATATTTTTAAGTATTGAATTTTTAGTAAATAAAATTTAATAGCATGTTTCTTCATATATTTAAAAGGAAGTTGACTAATAAAAATGCATTTTGAGATAGATTAGTGAAACGTAATTATGAAGGAAATATAACCTGAGATGCATCGAATTTTCTACATTAACGAATTTTTATTATTCTAATAAAATTACTTCAAACATATTTTTTGTTATTTTTAAAATATTCAAAATAAAAAATTTGTTTTGAATATTTTTATTTAATACATATGAAATTATTATTTTTTTTATTTTGATTTTTTACTACGGCCCTTTTTTGGTCAATTATGACTAAATATATGATTCACTAACAAATTAGTTAAAATATAAATTTAAATAAAATATTTTTCTTGTTCAATATTGTGTAAAAATGCACTGGAATTCTTATATTTTATTTGTAAACACGTGTTTTCGGTTCTAAGAAAATTTGTTTTTTGGTTTAAGAAGGTTAAGAAATTTCTACGATGATTATAATTCTACAATTAAAATTAAGAAGTTAAAATTAGAAATATCTGACTACGAGCAATACGTAAAAATAGAAAATATTTCAAAAACAAATGTACTAAATTTAAGTTAAAATAACTATTTTATTTGTTTGTCATAATATACATACAAGTTAAACACATCATTTGGTCATATAAATTAAAATGAGAGACATTTTCTATTCATTCATATAAGAGATATTCTTGAAACTCTCTTAAAAAAGACCGATGAATTTAAATGATTTTCCATTATGAAATATTTATGTGTATAACCATGATAAACGTATGACATATGATTTTTTTAAGCCCAAAAATACTATGAATTTGAGATAAATAAATAAAAAGAATTTGAAGTGTGTTACCTATTACAAATAACAATATTTGTTCTTCAAAGTAATGTTTGACTTCCTTCTTTAATTGTGTATTGAAAATTATCCCTGATATCTTAAAAATATGACTTCATTACAAAAAGTAATTACATCAAATTTTTCAAGAAAATATCTCACAAGTATTCTCATCAATCCTTATTAGATTTCAAAAATCAAAATTTGCAATTGAGCTTCATTGTTTTGTTCAGTAATTTGACACATTTCCAAATAATGTTGTAAAACATTAAACTTAATATTGATATATAATGATTTCATATATAACAAAGGGCATATATTTACTATACGGTCACTGTTGGCGCGATGTTTCCATGTTGGGTGATAAATAAAATTTTCTGGCAACCCGACCCCATCCGACCACTCGTAGATGAGGGATTCAGGCCAATTCCAATCTCGCTTGTACACAATGGCGAGAGTTTTGGCTACTTTTTGAAAAGTCGCAAGAGTGACCGTTCAGTAAGTCTCAGCCATAACGAAAAGGTGATAAAGTGTCAAAGGTGTGATAAGCAATGAAGAATATCAATTGTATTAGTTAAATCGTTTTATGTTATCGTTGTACAGAGGTGCAAGTAAGTGGATAATTACATTATGATCATCCCAAAATTCGATAATTTTTAAGAAGGGAGTCATACCTCTGGGCTTCAAATTTCAAGATGTTTTAGTGTAGAGCATTGTGAACTTTACATTACTCCCACACTCAAGTTATCATTAATAAAAACCATGCGTCGCTAATAAGAAAAAAGTATCCCTTTATCTTTAGATGAATGGAACATTATTCCGATCAGTATTACAAGGCACTCATTTTTGTCCTAATATATTCAAATGAAGAATTTATAAACTTTTTGGGGTGATAATGAAAATTTATAAATTTTTCTTGCCTTTAACTGTCTAGAAAACATTAATAAAACAAATAATATTATTAATTTCAATTATGGTTTCCTTTGTTGACAATTTACTTGTTGGATAAACCAAGAATGAGATATATTCCATAAGGAATATGTATTAGCTTTTCTACATAATGTACAATATTTAATCAAGGACATTCAGTAAATAATATGATATATTATAGATAAGATAAAATAAACGAAGTGTTAAAATTATTAAATAAATTACTATGTAACCATTGTGTTATAAGTTACGCTCGAAAGAAATAATTTCAAAAGATCCTTTCATTAATAATTCTATTCTTATCCTAAAATGATTTATTACAACAAAACTTCATTAAGTAAGCATGATTTGAAACATTCATCCAAGTCATTAATACATAGCATTATACAAAATATTATATTCATTGCGAATTATTTTTCTTTTGAAATTGTATTCCTATGGCATAATTTCAAGAGTTGATATTTTTATTCAATTCAAGTATGATCTAATTATCGAATTCAAGTTAAGTTTCAACAATGGAGATTTGATTTGTTTCATATTTATTACTTTATTAAAGCTGAATCAAATTCTTTATCATTTACTTTATAATTAAAATTTTATTTTTAAATTTTGACTAATAAATGTCAAAAATGTAAGGAATTATCTATCTATTTATCTATCTATCTATCTATATCTATCTATCTATCTTTCCATATATATATATATATATAAAAATATATATATATATATATATATATATATATATATATATATATGACAACAACATTGCAACATTGTGTGACAACATTGCAATATTTTTAATTACTCTAATTGAACGAAATTTATTTCCCCAGCAATTTTTCATTTTTAATGCTGTGAATGAAATTAAAATTAAATGTTTATGAATTTGCCGTAAATAAGTGTTAATTCATGCTAATGAATTGATTAAATTTCATTAGTATTCGTTTTATAAAACGCAAATAACTTATTAGAATCAATTATCAGAATTTATACAATTATATTATTAGAATTTATGCAATTAAAAATTTTAAATTAATGTATGTCTGTATTTGCATTTCTTTTAATTGTTTTGACCGAACAGTTGTTTCTTATGGAAGTCAGTTTTAAATTTTTTGCGTAAACTAAAAAGAAAAATTAATTTTCTTCTCCAGCAAATTTAATTTCTCATAAAATAATTTTGATTGCTTAACAAAAAATTAATTTTTATCAAATTATATTAAATTTATAGTTAAATTTTTATTTACCAGTATTGGGAAATTTCAAAATAAGCTGAAAAATATTAGAATAATTTGATTATATCTTAAGCTTTAATTGAACTATGATTACGATCACATATGATTTTAGAGAAAAATTAAATTTTATGATTATTAAATTATTTAACTTCTCTCAAATGTAATAATTCTTGCATGAACTTGTTAAATAAAAAGTTCATTTCTAATTAAAAAATAGAAATAAGAAAAATGTTTCATAAATTAACGCATTAGTAGAACAGCAACATATTTCAAGCTTAGCGGCCAGTTTAAAAAAAAAACTTAGCC
>JAPDSC010155098.1:0-21103 GCA_026290005.1 Latrodectus geometricus
TAGGTGCTTATATTAATATTTGATGTACAAATTCTTATATTTCGTGGGTCAGAGATGTAAAGAAGATGTATCCAACTCAGGTGTGATTTCTTTACACAATTGTGGTTCAAAATTTCTAATCTCCTGGTGATTGGCAAGAATTCCAAACCCTTTTTAACTATTAAGTATAGACCGAGAATTTTTACACAGCTATGTATCTATATCCACATTATCATTATTTTAATGTAATTATCAATCGATTACTATCATATCAAAGTGGAATTTGAAGAACAAAAAGCATATCATCATATTTATAATTCTTGTCATTGTGTTGTTGACAGCCCGTTGTCCATTGCACGGAATTTTGATATTCCCCAAGTAAATTGTCATCCGGAATAACTTTTATTAGGTAGTGGGCAGTATTCACTTGTCACTGTTGAGAAAAACTTGAAAATTTCCCAGACATATCGATGTACATGCTGAAGGTAGAAGTGCAGCATTCATCGCTCTTTGTTCAGAAAAGCTTGGGATCAAATCTGAGACCTCATGCACTGAAGAGCACTGTCTTACAATTATTTTAAGGTGAGTTCAACATATTTATAATTTAATGAGATCCAAATGGAAAAATATATCAAATGAAAATACGTCAGTTCATATATCACAATTAATTATCACAAAACATGATATATGCTAAGAATTATTAATGTTAATTAAAATAAATATACTTAATATGAATTTATTTATAGAAATGAATGTTTGCAATGTTATGAATTTATTTATAGAAATCAATGTAACAAAATAAAATGAAATGACATACTGCTTTTGTTTTTGATTTTATGGTTTGTAAAATATACGGACAAAACAATGTTTAAATTATTTAAAATAACTTACTAGAACTAATTTTAAAAAATTTTTCAATGTTATGTGGATATATATGGAAAAGATTTTTTTTACATAATAAATTTAAATCTTGTATATCACATTTATATTTATATTAACATAAAATGAAGGAGAAAAATATAAGAAATCCTATTGTTTAAAACATTTCTTTTATTCGAATATAGATACCTTGTATATATGCATGTGCTATTCTAGTACATTGCCTCTGTGGCCCTGTTGGTTAGGACGTCTTTCTCATTACCAGAAAGTATAAGTTCGATTCTGAAGTTCCATCGTATTCACTAATAGAGATTGAGGCACGTAGAATATGTCGTAGTCACAATGACCCCTATGTTCCCATTCTAAATTAATACGTCGGGTGGCGCTAGGAGCCAGGTCTTGAGTCTCCTCTGACTTCCTATCCCTAAATTGGATGACCCAGATGGGTTCTGTCATTTGTGAGCGAAAGTCCTACTTCCAACTTCGTGGTGTGCTGTGTTCAAAAACGGAAGATGCTCTTTGGGACCTCATTCACACGGCCACTGAGTAAATGGCCTTGTGTTCGCCAAGTGTCGTAAGTAACAATAAGGGTACATATATTAAATACATATATGTATTAAAACATATACTACATTTATTCATTGCATATATTCTTTTCTATGTAGACTTAATACCTTCAGAAATTTAGTTTCATCATTTTAATTTTATTTTATTAAAATATATATAATAATATATATAATAAATATATTTAATTTTATTTTATAGAAGAAATAATAAAATGTTCTCTAACATAAATTTGTTCAATATATTTACATGAATAACGTACTGTTGGCAAAATGTCTGATATATAAAACAAATAATAGAAATAAAAATAATTATTTATAATTATTTTTTACCTTTTTAAAACATTTATTACTGTGATATTTTTTGCAAAGAATATGTAAATAAAATTAAATGAATTACATGTAAAATCTAGAAATCCCAAATAATACACAGTTTGATGTTCCATCAATAAAAAAATTTAAAAAATCTAAACAGACAAATTTTAATTAAACCATTTTTTCTTCTAAATATTTTATCACTTGAAATATTTAACCAATTAGAAAAAGTTAAATAAATTTTATTTTTATTTGAATTAAATATTATTTCCATAATAATGAGATAAAAAAATTCAAACTAAATCTGCAGTAAAGGTAAAAAATATTGTTAAATTATTGCAATATCTATAACGTTTTATTTAAATAACATTAGTAAAGATTTTTTTTTAAATTTTATTAAAAGAATAAATGTGTAGTTTTCCAGAACTTACCATATGGAAAAATTTAAATAAGAAAATCAACAACATTTTAAAAGAAGTTTAACATTTATGATTAATTACAAACGTGAGATATTTCGACAAAACTTTCAAATTCAGAAAATATAAATTTTAATGTAAATAAAATTATTTTTAGATACAAATTTATTTGAATAAAACTATTTTGCTAATATATATATGTGTGTATTTTAAAATTTATTGTTATTTCTGCACAAAATTTTATTTATTTTTTTGTGTTTAGTGACATGTTAAAGGAACAGAATAAAAACATTTGCAACTAAATACAAATTATAAAACATACTTATGTATTCTTATAATAAAACGACTTTAATTAATAAAAAAATAGTTTTTTGTAAGCAATTTAAAAATAAATAGAACAAATTATAAATTCATTAATTTACAAAATTTTTAGAAATAAATATTTTGAAAATTTAAAATATAAAGAAATGTAATAGAAAGAACTTGACCCATATAATTATTACTATACATTAAAACATTGATCATACATTAAAGCATTTTTCTCTGTCTTTCTCAAAATCTGTAATATTTGATTTTGAAACATACATGCTGGCAAAATGCCATTAATATCGAAGTTAAGTTAAAAAATGAATTCAAAGTAAAAAAAAAATATTCTTTGATCTTAAAACCATTACAGGAAACAGTTTTTTTTTCTAATTTGCCATTTTAAAAAGAGAGAAAATGGCTTTTTCTTTCTTGTATCTAACACATTTAATAGTAGAATTCCATTATTTTGTGACTTTAAATAGATTTTTCTAAAAATGAAAAGATAATAATACAAGTATCCCAAATTTCAAAACAATCAGGAATTTTATATGTTAAAAATTTTCAATAATATTGAATTTTTAAAACACTTCTTTAAAGTAATCTATTTTTTGATTAAAACATTATATTTCGTGATCATGGAAAGAAAGTAAATATAATAAAAATTGAAATTATCAACAAAATGCATTTAGGTAAAAACTTTCATGTCATCATGATTAACTTATGCTTATAGATGTCAAAATTTTATTTTAATTACTTTTAAGAAGAACAATGACAAAAACTATGGAAAGCTTTTATAAGGGAAAAAATGTTATTTTCATTAATTTTTATAGACTGCAACTACTTATATTTCCAAGTAACTTGTCTTGGTTAAACAATTTTCCACTTTAATGTAGGAAAGTTTCTAAGCCTTTGAGATCTAATATTAATTTGAGCATGGAAGAATTCAAAAGATCCTCAACCACTTTGATAAGATCATTTACATCTTTGTATTCCCATAACACCTTCGTATTGTTCGTAACAATAGAAGAAACTTGTTATTGTTATATAAACAATGATTTTTGTTATATAAACAAACTTGTTATACAGTTCTATTGCAAACATGCATTAAAATGAATATTTAACACACATTTTTTGACTAAAGAAATTCACAAAGAAAACAGAGCATAAAATTTTTACTTAAATAATAATAATAAGTGAATATAATATCTTAAATATAGGCAATATATGCAAAAATGCGTCACGCTTTACTATCTTCTATCTTTAACTTGAATAAGTTAACAATTACAATGCAGTAATAGAAACCAAGAAATGGAAAACATATACACATTTATTACGATCAAAAATACATTTTACTGTAATTTAAATAAAGAAAATCATTTTATTTCATATGCTAAGCACATAAAATTGATATTTTAAATGGAGAAATTAAAATAAAATATTTCACAGATAATCATTGTGAATGCTTATATTTTCTGAAATTTTACAACTAAAGTATTACATGGATAAAATAATTTACTTATTAAATTTGATGAATTACATTATACTAGTTTTAATTATATAATTTTACAACAAAGTATTAAACTATATATTTTTCATATTAATATTATGGTTACTTAATGAAGTTGTAATTTAAATATATTTATGAATAACTTAATAATAAGTTAAACAAAAGAAAATTATTATTTTTCTTTAATAAACAAAATCGGATTTCTTTCATTTTTCATTTTTATTTCATTTAGAAACACATGTGGTTTTATATAATTATTTAGAAGAGTTACCTTAATTTCAATTATGAGAAAAATTTAATTTAGTATTACTAAGTAACATTCAAATCAATTAAAGTTTACCAGATATTGTATTTGCTTAAATATTTATATAACTAATCTTTCTAGTCAGAATATCGAACGCTGAATTCCAACTTTTCAGATAAAATACTAAATTTTATATTTTTAAAAGAAAGTTAAATAATGAATGACTTAAATAATATATTAATTATAAAAATGATATATTAGTATAGTTAGTGTGAAGCTTCTAGAGAGCTTTATATGGGAATATGATAGTTAGAATAAATAGTTTCCTGGTAATTATACGAATAGTTATGAAGTAATCCATTAACAAATATCACATAACTTTTAAAACAAATAATGTAAAGATCTTTATGGAAAAATGTAACTTACTTGTGAAGGAAAATTGCATAATATTTCGTACAGAATTTTATACTTATAATTGTTTTTTTTATTTAATAAAGAAACTTTTACATGTTTGAGAAAATAATTTTTTAAAAATATCAAAATAAGAATTGGAAAAGGAGACATTTTTTTTTGTTGTAAATTATAAGTTCATATCAACAAAATATTATTAAATAATAATTAATAGAACTAGATTCTAAAATATATTAAGCAAATATGAAAAACATTTGAAGCATTTAATATTATACAAAGAAAATAATAAAAAAATAATGTAAAATACAATATAAATTATATTATAAAGATTTAAAATTATAGTTACTTTCTGTTTTATTTTTCTTGAGATTATTATAAATTTCTCATAGTTATATTAAAACTTTATTTTAACATACTTCTTATGAAAAAAAACTTGAACTATAAATCTTACAGATAAAAATGGGAAGTTTCTCTTATCTAATCATACATTTGTTTACATGATAAGAATAATTTTTCTTCAAATGTATCTATTTATGTAGGAATTATATTGTCTATGATTTTTACGACAAAATTCTTAGATAAGATTTCACTAAAATGGATTTGTTTTGAATTTTTTGAAAATTAATGATGTCTCAATCATTATCTGTAATCACAATGTCTACTCATAATCTTTCTTTTACAAATATCACAAACAAATAAAATAACAAGTTACATATACATCACAAAGTAAATACAGAGAAAAATTGTCTGAGCAAAATTAATTACATCCCTGAAGACTCTTGTAAATACATGAGAGTCAAGCTTATTTTCCTATAGAATGTTCTTTCTCATTATTTACAAAAAATAATAATAATAATTGTTTATCTTATTTGATGTACACTTTCAGGACAGATGATTTCATTAGGTTAATGGATATATATATATATATATATATATATATATATATATATATATATATATATATACTATTGCTTTCCAGGCCATATATGCTTCTTAGTTAAAATAAAGATTATTATAATACATTTTTTATGACTATAGTGTCTATTTCTATTTCTACAAAGAAGTTTTTTTTACGTGTAGCAAATACTTGAAAAGGCGATTTATTTTATATAGATCCTTCAAAAAATATAATAAGGAACAAAATCATATCAGACGGAATTTTAAATTCACTGCTTCTGGTTAGTAAATATTTGAAGAACATACAATTTTTAATTGACGAATAAATTATTTTCGTAAAATATTTCATTCATAATCCCAATTTATTAATAATAATTATATACTGATAATATATTTTTTAAATTTACATACTGGTAAACGGGATAAATTTATAACTTTTTGACCATTTATTTGGTATTTTATTATTACTATTTCAAATCCAATTTTTTTTTAAATAATAGTGATGAATTGTTAAAATGGATTTGAAAATTGAGGAACATTGAGATTAAATATAAATATCTGACTCACGAAATGATAACTCAACTCGATAAATTAAAACCAAAATTTTAATCATTATCTGCAAAAACTACTACTTTATAAGACAACTGAAAATGATTTATTTTGTGCTAAAATGGGAAGGAACAACAAGAAAACATTAAAAATACAGATTTTTTATGTAGTTCCTTAGTAATAGGATACAGTTGGGTATTATGTTTCGAAAAGAAAAACGTAAGAAAAATATATAAAAATTAAGTTTTAAAATGATAATTCTGCATTGTATCTAAATTCAAATAAATGCATTAAATCTAGTATGAATTGTCATTCTCCAGGTTAAAGGTTATTTTTAAAGAATTTTTTTTCCAAATTAATATAACATATTTCTTTGTGGTCCATTTTCTTTTTACATATTTTTTTGTTGTATTTTTTATTTCAGTTCATAATTTTTACTGTTAAAGAACTAACATTTGGCACAATAATTCATTTTTTCTTTTATGCTATACACTTTGATTTTGTTTCTTAGAGGAATTTCAAATATTTAAAGTTAACTTATGATTAATAAGGAAATTAATAGTATAAGACTGATATGATTATTAGTATTATCTCAAGATCAAAAGAGGATTTAAAAAAATAATCTTTTGCAATCCTTTCATTCATATTTGTTATTATAAATGTGATTACAAAGCTTTATTATGTTTTTTTAATTTTATCTGGGCTAATTTAGAAATTATATATATATATATATATATATATATATATATATATAGTTACACATATTATATACGTTTATTGTACTATGATAGCTTAAAGAATATACATATTCAGATAGGTTCATGGTGTCCCACTAATAAAACAGTGCATTTCAGAGCAAATTTCTCTTGTTCTATCCTAACTATTAGAACGGGAAATATATTTTTAATTTTGTACTCTACATGCCCATCGATTGACGCAGGTATTTGGGAAATTTCCGTATTTCCTATACCAAATATCCTAATTATCATTTATCATCTATGAAAAATCCTTCTTGAAGGTATACCTGTGGTGATAATCAAATCAGCCTTAGGCATGTAGGCTGTCCTCTGTTTAATGTCAACGATAATGTGCTATTTGCGTTGTTTCTGATAAATCTAATTTATAAGTGTATGAAGATATATAAATATTTTGTTTCATAAATATTGAATGGACATTAATTTTAAAAATATTATATATTTTAGAATAACCTAAAACTGTATTACACATTTAACTTATTTTATTCTCTTAATCTAAATCATATTTTGCTGGGAGGAAAATTAATTTTAAGAGCAAAAAATTAAAATACACCAAATAAGTATCCTATATTATTGACTTACATCACTAGGAATGTAAATGCATTAACATGATGTTTATAGATATTTTTAAATATGTCTTAGGGGTTTAAAAATGATCAATATCCGCTAAGTTAAAATTCATATTTGGTATACAAGCTTCGAATTGTTTTGATGTAAGTTACTCATAATGCTCACACAGAATGAGAATTTGATACTTAACTTATTAGAAAAGTCAAATAAATAGACTATAAAAATTGTTTTTACTAGGATGATATTTAATTTTTCTTTTAAGTAATTCATATTTTTGTATCAAAAATGTTTTTAAAGTTAGATGTTTTAATTATACTGTATCCTGGTAACAATTATTTCAAATTTATTTTTAATAGATTCTTTAAGAGGAAAAAAAAGATGCTTCAATATCAGGATCACTAACTTAAATGAATATTTCAAATTACTGTTTGCTATTACTTAAATTCTTTTTATGGTTTAATGAACAGCTTTTAAATCAAACGTCAAGCATGTCAAGTTACTGCTATAAAATTAGCTGAGTAGTCCCTACTGAATTTGAAATTATTTAATACCAATTATTTTAAAAGGTATTTTAAAATACAGTATTTTAAAAGGAACATATGAAATTGATGCGCTTAAGAAATATTATTATTCATCCCTAACCTATGTTCAAAAATACTACTAACTTTCATGAAGCAATATTTTCCTGTAAAATAGATATTTTTATTTATATTATACGTATTAAAGTTGTTGAATGGCCCGAAATTTTATTTGCAGTTACATACTGTGATTATGAAAAATAAGGAACTCTTATGTTATTAGTGTTTACTAAATGTATATTAAAATATTTATTTTGAAATATATAATATTTCAAATTTAATAATTAATAATAGTTGTTAAAATATCATGTGATATTTCATATTATGAAAAAAGATCATCTTACACATAGACTAAATTAGAATATTAGGAATCTTGTTGCAATTAGGCTTAATGATTCAGTATACATAATTTGGCACTTTACATTACAATATTGATTGATACCATGTGACTAAACGATAATGATTAGAGAAGATTATTACAATGGAATTCATTCTTGCGTGATTTTAAAACGGGTAGATTGAATATAATATTGGTGGAACTCACAATGTTTTTATCTCTATTTTGTTATCGCTAATATTACATACTTAATGCATTCATAATGTTCAAAATTGCGAATATGTGTGGTGTATATTACGAGATAACTTTCTTCTATTTTCTGGAATATATATATAAACAAAATGATTTTAATCTTAATTGTAAGACACTATATTTATTTTAAATAGATCAAAACGTTTGAGAATTTGACTATCATTTTTCAACTATTAAATAAATGAAAATTTTTTAAAAATTTATTTTCTCAATACAAATTTTTAGAGATAACTTTTGTAAAAATATTGTCTTACAATTGGTTTCCATCTAAGAACATATAATATGTTCGAATAAGTTAAAGTAAGTGGCACATGAGTTTTCCTTTTTTATCACCAATACTTTCGTATATCTTCAAAGAAACACTTGACAATTGATTTTGCATTTTCAACCAGAGAAACATATTTTTATTTGCCTCTAATATATTTGCTTTTCAAAGATTTTCCAGAAGGAAACAACGTTCAACTTTCGCAAGACGAGTTTTTTTATAAGCATCATGAAATATATATTTATATTATGATATTATGTTTTCATATGGAGAATTTCCTTTTAGTGGTGAAATTTCTCTGGATTCAACTTACAATATTGTACGTTTCGATATATATCTAAGGAATAAAGAAAAGGTTTAACATTTCAAGAAGAAGTTTCTACGTAGAAATAAAATTGCTGTAGAGAAATCTCTAAAATCTTAGAAATCTTTGAAAAATATAAGTTGATGTAAGAAGAATTTTTATATTTAAAAACACATGTGTAAACAAACTTTTAAACAAAAAATTCGTATGAAAGATTCAAAAGCCTTATGTCAAGGAAAGAATATATTTTTTCTTGATGAGATTATAAAATTCTATGTAATTTATTTGAAAAGATTAATTCTAATGATTTTTTAATGCAGAAAGATGTATAAAAAATATTAAACTAGAAACACAGACTATTTTTCTACAGTTATTAAATGTTGTAAAATTTGTAATTTTTTTTTTTTTTTTTTTTTTTTTTTTTTTTTTTTTTTAATTATTGAGAAATAGAATACAGAAGTAAGATTTTAACCGGAGGAAATTTTTATATTGGAAGAAATTACCAATGACAAAGTATTTCCATAACAAAAGTTGTAGCTTCTGAAAATTTTCAATAAATAGTGCAATTAAAATTCTGGATTTCTCTTATTATTTGGAGAAATATATCAAATTTGAATCTTAATAATATATTATTATGATTCAGAAAAAAAGTATTAATCATCATAACAATAAGTTTTTTTTACCAATTTCCATACTAATTTATTATTTACTGAATGTATTTTTAATGATTTGTAAAATATTAATGATTTTTTTTATACTTTGTACAACGTAATACTTTATTTTATATGCTTAATAATAATTTTGGATACTTTTTGTTTCTATTTTTAAAAATAAATACATTAAAAATTCTTTCCTTTAACAAATATTGAATGTTAATTTTGATTAATATATTATTTAACAAAATATATATTGACTAATTTCTCTTCATGTATTCAGCAGTTAAAAGTGAATTGAAAAGTAAGTAACCAGAAATAATCCTAAGAGCTTTTATGTAATAACACCTGGATGTCACTCATGTTGCAGATCCTGAGTGACGAAGAAGTATTCTGCTAAACAAACTATATATTTTGCATTTATTACAGAACTTAAAAATAATATTTATTACATTTTAACAGAAACGATGGCAGTCTAATAATATATATAATAAAAGTATTTAAATTGTAATATTCTAATACTTTAAAAAATAACGAAATAGTATATATATATTTGTCACATCTGTTGTTTTTGGAAATTGTATCATAAGAGATACATTTGAAAATTGTTTAATTGGTGAAATACGTCAAATTAGAGACAAATCGGTCTTTTTGCAATCGACGGTGATGACACTTATGTTCATACTTGTTGAGAGTTAGATATGTGATAAATTTTACATGAGCATAGAAGTATAAAAATATTATGTCTATTTAGATATCTAATAAAAAACAACTCCAGTGCAACTAGTTTTATCTAATTTTGAAACGATATGATTTTATATATTAAATGAATTTGTACTATATTTATCATTCTGTCATGTTTGATATCATTGGCATTTGTATTCCATTATTCAAGATGATTACATTGTTTGAAGATGAAAATCTCTATCAGAATTCAGTTATCCTAGAAATGCTTTTGAGTTGATATTATCTTTATGTAGAATGTTAGCTATCGAGATTCATTCAAGAAAAAATTATTTATAAATATTTTACGTAGAAACACTTAATCATTTTGGCATCCATACAAAATGAATGACTTTTTGTATTTAGTGTAAAATTTGCAGATATGTAAAAGCAGATTTGTGAGCAAAGTGAAAAGTAACATTTTCCCCTAAAAATTCTTCAAATGATCCGATTTAAGTATATTATTGGTGAAATAATCACGCTAGTGCAAAATGTAATATTCAGTAGATAATGAAAGTTGAGTAATAATTACAGAAATCATTTTGTCAGGCATACTATGATAAATATCAGTTCAAACTATGGATTCTCTAACATGTTTTTGTTATTGGTACTTGTTATAAAGGAATGTCAAAATAACAGGTAGTAATGCATAATATTTCGTAAGATGTACAGAACTTCAAAACAATTTTGACTGATGAGAGGTATCGATCATTTTTCGTTTATTGGTACATTGTCATGTTAAACTATTAATCGATGCTACTTTCCAGACGCATCTATCAATAATCTCTTGTGTCTATAATAGCAAGGAATTTATCATGTCGTTTATTATTTATGAGTTGCTTTGCTTTCTTTATTTAATATGATGAAGTAGTATATATATCATTGAATTAATTGTTATAAAATACATTATTGATTTTATCTAACAATTTCTAACAAAGAATCAAATACATTTAAAACTATAAAAAAGCAAGAAATGTTTCCAAATTAAGAATATACCACAAAAAATGCCTCTATTATTTTTAAATATGATAATATAATTCGCATTAAAAGAAAAGTATGTCTACTGGTATTTTTGATCTTGACACCTCATTAAAAGCAAATGTATTCCTTAATATGTTGACGTACATTCTCTGCTTTGCCTGCATTTTTTATTAAAACAATTTCAGATTATATATTATGTGAACTTTTTTTGTATAAAATATATATTAGAATCAAATAATTGTAAAAAGTATTCCAATATATAGTTCTTATATCATTTAAATTTATGTTAGATTATAAAAGTCAACGAAATTGTTTTTTATAAATGAATTATGTTTTTCAGGCTTAAAAAATAATATAAAATGTAGTATTTATGTCAAGAATAAGTAATAGGCTGATTAGTTAGGATTAGACGCGTTAGAGTTGGTCAAGAATTGTAGTCTTAGGAAATTCAGCTCGTCTGAAGTAAAGTTCAGGTATCTTTTACGTCATAAAATCTTTTATTACAGCACTTTTTCAAAATGGATTATATTAATGTATAGTAAATTTTTCCTCATTTATTTACTAACTTACAACAAAATAACTTTCATAATTTCTATTATATATTTTTTGTGTACATTATGTTTTTCATAATTTGTTTTACTCTTAAGTTTAAAGGTATCATTAAAATTTGTCAAATAAATAAGAATGTTTTTGCTAAAATGTACTTTTAAAATTCTTAAAAATGAAACTCATCGATAGATATATTTGATGCTTATTAAAATATTTTAATTGAAAAAAATTACATTTTACATGTAAAGCATTTAATAACAACAAATAATATTGATGTCCCAAACAATGAAAAACATCTCAACTTTAGCTGAAATGTAAAAATTCGAATGCAAAGATTAACTCACTTACACTTTATTTTACTCAAATTTAATGAATATTTTATTCCCTCCATTAGTTTGTTTTTGAATATGGTTTAATTGTTATAAATACGAAAATGTATTTATCACAATCACTTGAGTGCATTATTCACGGTTAACATCAATTACGTTAAAAATAGTAAGATATGATTTTTTTAAATATTTATCTATTATCTAATATTATAAAAAAGAAAAAATATTCAAAACCAAAGTTATGTAAATTAAATTTTGATTATGTAAATAAATTTTTTTTAAGAGAAAAGAAATTGATACACTTGAATCACATGTGTTGGTTAATAATATTAATTGTAGAGTTAATAATATTCAAGTAGTTAATATTTTTCTTTATACATTACTTTTTATTTTAATATGCATTTTTGAGCATATTACTATATATGCTTGAGATGTGTTATAAATACCAACGTTTGATTTTTCTTAATTTAAATTCAAATTACAATGCTATTTTCTTGGTTTATTCATTTCTAGGAGTCCATATGATTTTTTGAAGTTATATTTTAAATCCTTTAAGTAATCAACTAATAAAAATATGTGTTTTAATATTTTTTAGAAATTGTAATAATCAAAATGATAAAAAAGGAGAAAAATTTCTTAAATTAAGACTTTTACAGAATATCCACACATTTAAAAAAATTATTCTTGTAAAACAGAAAATATTACCTGCATTTATTTAGTTAACAGAAAAAAATCAAATTATAAAATCAACTAAGAGCTCCAACTGAAACAATGATTTAAATAATAATGATGTGAAGTTTCTGAAAGCGTTACTTTTAAAATGCATAAATTTTAATTATTTACATATGTTACTAAGTATAAAGATTTATTTTGTACATTTTTGGCATCATACAAATAATTATATAAAAAATTATAATACTTTAAATTTTATATTTGAAAGCAGATATCCGATATATATTTCATACATAATTTAGCAAAAGACAGAGAATAATTCAGAAAATCGAAAGATTCTGAATTAAAAAAGAAATTTAGGAAAATGAAACAGAATTTTCAATTTTTGTCTAAAGAGTACAGTTGTTAAATGTTGAGCATAATAAAATAAAAATATGTAAGCAATAGACCATTTTATTACAAACTTACGTTGTCATTTTTATTATGTAATTGACGACTTAGTTGCAAATAAATATAATAATTTATAAAGTTAAGTAACTATCAAAACATTATACATATATTTACTAAATTCATATTGCAAAATACTTTTTAAAATCATAAATAATATAACAGGAATAATTTAGTTAGTCTAATATCATATAAATTATTAAAATACAATTAAATTAATAAAAGTGATTTTTTTGCATATTTCAAAATGAAGCATACATAATTTATTTTTTATTTGATTATGTATTTACTATATTTTCGCTTAGATAAAATTGGTCTTCGTTTTATAAGTAAAGTAATATTTCATATTTTATGCTTATTTGAATAGATTTTGAAATGGTGTATTCCTACATTTCGAAAATGTTAAAAGCCCAAAATATCTAAACATTACATAAAAGTAGATGGAAATTTAAAACACAAACTTTTATGTTTTAGTTTCTTGTTCAATATGAACTAACAATATAATTTCAAAAAATGTGAATAAACATTATTCATTTCAATACATAGGAAAAAAATCGTCTTTTCAAAAGTAGATTACGAATATTCCTTTCAGGAATTGAAACAAAAGCCGTCTAAAGGCTAAAATTAAATTCATTTCAAATAATATTTGTGCACTTTTCCTAGAGAAAATGTGATTTTTAAATAAACAGTTTTGTCTTTCCACATCAATACTTTTTATTCAAGCTAGGAAAGGTTAAAGATCCAATTTTTGAAATCCTTGCAATAAAGTTATGAGTAATCGAAAGGAAGAAAAATTCAATACTCTAGCTGATAAAATATCTGAAGTTGAATTTTACCACTATATCCGTAACTCTTTTTCTCTCTCTTTTCTCTATATTTGCTTTATTTACTTTTTAAATACGTATTTTGGAGGATTTTTCAGTTATATATTTTATGTAAAATATTGTATGCAAATAATAAGCTAAAAAGTGTGAAAATGTCAATAATTTAAAATTGCAAATAATTCTTCCCAGCTACCAATGTTGAAATAGCTTAGCTTTTAAATTTTAAATGCTTCATTTTCATTTATCCCTCTTTATCGCATAATCACATTATTTGGTTTTTAAAAATATTTTAAAATTTGCGATTATAAGGAAATTTAGTTACGGAAATAAATAATTTATCATTGAAAAAACTAATTTATTCATCATTCCATCTAATGTAAAATATAATATGTTATATTACATTTACATTAGATGGAATAATGAATAAAGTAGTTAAATGTAAGAAAAGAACAAGTTACATATCAGGGAATAGTGAAGATTTTATACTTATGATGTTTTGCAATATTCTTTGGTATTGTAAATTACAAACCCAGTGAAAAATGTAACGATAGAATGATTATTGACATTTTTAAAATTTCTAATTTGATGATACACATCAATAGTGGTTCAGTATTATGTGATTTTGCTTAATTATTTGCATTTCATTTTGAATTTTATTTAATGAAATTATACATTGTGAAATTATACAAATTAAACTTTCGCAAATATTCTTTAATAACAATAAGAAGAAAATTATGTTTTTAAAGTAAGAATGAATGTATATCAGGGGTAGCAAAGACATCGACCGCGGTCGACTGGTAGACAGCGAAGACATTTTAGGTAGCCGACGCGACCATCCCGATAATGACCACGGATATTAATAATTTAATTTATGACTTATGACATAGAATCAATAAATTATTTAAAATAAAAATTTACTACAGTATACGCTTTAAAACCCAAACAAACTGTGCAAAGATTTACGATTCAAAGATTTATGATTAAAGGTTTACGATTTATAAAACCTAAAACGGACTTGATGAGAGTGATTCAAAAAAACTATAGAAAGGTATGCATCTCAATGAAGAAATTATGAATTGAGAAACTTCAAAAACTTGGAGGAAGAGTGCATCCATAATCCAAACCGAGATTTCGAAGATTTCGCTTAATACTTACTTGTTTTGTTGAAGAACTTGAAAGAAGATTCGCTGACTTAATTAGGTTAACAGAAATACTCAATTTTATGATATTTCCATTTAATGAAAATGTCAACATTGATAGAGTATTTGAAAAAATAGGAGATTTAATAGATATCACATCAGCCATGGTCGAGGAAGAAATTATTAAATTAAGATACGATATATTTCTTAAATCCAGAGTATATTTAACGATACTGATTTTTGGAAATTAATTTCTGAAGAAAAATTTACAAATATTTACAAAGTGATTTTGTATTTGAAATCATACTTTGGATCGAGGTATCTTTGCAAATCTCCTTTTTCAACCATGAACAAAAAACAAACATTTGTCGCATTTAACAGATGAATATATACTTTCATGTTTATGCATTGCAATATGCTTGAACTAGCCACAATATGGTAACTTTGTCGCAGATATATAGTGCCACATTTCAACTAAATGAAGTGAATATAATAGTCAGTTATTGATATATGAATAATTTGATTATTTTCGTCAGTAAATTTTTATTTTGTAAATATTAATGTTACATTTTTTTAGAAAAATACATAATTTACCATATTTTCCATTTATCGAATATAAATATGTACGTTAATTTAGGTCTTCTGTTGGTAGACCTCCTTTTATTTTTTAAATGTGGAGTAGATCCCGGAACCCAAAAGTTTGGCCGGCCACCCCTGATATATATGATAATATGATACAGTGAAAATTTACTTAGGAGCTAAATTTACTTACTTTATATTCAAGGATTAAATATGGCTGAAGAGAGAATATATGTGCATGGTGGTTCTATTCATGCATGAATAAAAGTGATTATATGTTTCTTGATTCAACTAACTTAAATAAATTGTATCTTTTTTGTTACGTTTTCTCCTCAGAATAAACATTTGTCAGCCATATTGCAATTGTTACTTTTTCTAGCTTAGTGTTTGTTACTTTTACAAAACTTCACTCATAAATAAAATCAATGCTAGATCATTCGTTCTTTCACATATTTTATTGATTTTATTTATGTTTCTGTTTGATCAAAAGTTCCATAGTTTTTCTCAGAAATAACTAAATTGGAAAATAATGTTCTTTTGAAAACTGAAAATAGCTGCGATTGCAATTTTTAATTTATTGTTTTTAGTTATTGCAAATGATGTTATTCACTTTTGGTAAAAAAAAAATTGTAAATGATTCTTATAAGACTGTATTAGAAGCAGTTGAAATGTTTCAGTTTATAAGTATTTATTTGTATTTCGATTCAATGTTTCATGGTTTTGGGAGTAGTTGTTTGTAGGGGTTCTTAAATAACCACAAACTTTAAGTACCGGTTTTATCAATCCTCATATGCAACAAATGGTCATTTAGCAAGAAAATAATTTACAATTGTTGATACATATACCTTCATTACTATATTAATTTTAAATTTCTCGAGAAATAATTTTATTATCGCATGCTTTGACGTTACTATAATCGTTAAAGGCTAATGCATGGATATTATACATTTACATAAAAAATAGTTGTGCTAATTTTTAAAAATTTTAATTGCATATCTCTTATTATAAGAAAGACTTTCATTTACTCAGAGTAATATATATTTACACATTAAATTTAAAAAAAAAAACTATTTTTGATTTTTTTACATGGCTACTATGTTACTTTAAACTGTTGTTTTCAAATCTTAGCTTTCGTAAATCAAATTTAATATCGACATTACTTTCCTGGGAAAACTTTCACTAACATGGATTTATATTAACTCTCATAAAATATAGACTTGGGAAGCTAACAAACCACAACAGTGTTTAACTTGTCGCTCTACGGTTATTTGTTTTCGCAAAAGTTTTAATTCCTTTTAGTTCCTTTAATAGCAAGGGTGTAGACCCATGATGGGAGTCAAATCAAATGACAGAATATTTATTTATTGGCTTAGCTTAAACAGCAGTGGTTTCTGCTTTAAGCTCTACAAAAAATCATCGATTTTCTGTTATTCAATAGTGATTGCGAATAAACTCGGGGGATTTTGTTCTGAAGAGTAACCTATTAAGCATCGAAAACATTAAAATTAAAAATAAGTGGAAAATAATATTTTAAATTTGTGGATTTAAAGTTTAATTTAATTTAAAAGCTTTTATTTATTTGCTTATAATTACTACATTTTAATTATAAATTGATGTAGACTTTTAATATATGCATTGATATCAGAGTAACAAATGTTAAGCATTTGTTCAAATTAAATATCATTAGATCTACTTTATATTTATTTGTAAATTCATTAGTTTTTTTTAGCTTTTTTATCTATCAAATATACTTTAATTAACTCATATTTATCTGTATATAACCATAATTAATTACTTTTTTTATAAAAAAGGCATATTGCAATCTGTTTCTATATTTTAAATTTCCAATCTTGTGTATCACGTGAATATTATCCATTGATGGAGAAAAAAACATTCAGAATAATTCTCCTATATTAAAATGCAGTATAAATGTATGAGGTAATGCTGTAAGCAATATTAGTGTCAAATATGAACTCAATCAATAAGCCTCATTATGACTGTACCACAGGACAGTTGTAAAAGAACACAAATTCAATATAATCTACTATTTAAGAAAGAAATGCATATTGTGCTTTTGCATTGTGCAAGTATATTTATTAGGATATCTGCTTGGGAATTATTTCTTTAGTTTCCTTCTTTGAAACATTTTAATATAGTGTCATTATTGGACAAATGTATCCTGAAAACCAAATAACAATGCGTATTTTAAATTCCCTTTCCTTAGCTTTAAATCATTAGTTTGTCAATAACTTGATATCAAAGATAAATTAAATAATTATATTCTGGCTTTTTTTGAAGTTGTACCAACGTCTCTAAAACGTAGACTATATGATCTGCTATCTAAATTATATGTACTGCTAATTTCCGGTAAAATAAAAGATGTTTTTTTAAATTCCCCAGTAATCAACTGAATAGTTTCATGTATACTTATCATGCATGCACAATTATTTATTTAAATTTACGTTAATAATTTGAATATATCTCATTGTTTTTGATTATGCAATTTTTCTACATAAATTAGCATCGTCCTTAATTTAAGGACACTTTTGGAATAGTAATGTTGTTATAAAGCAAACATGAGTTAATCAAAATAATCAAATATTCAAAAGTAAAACATTCTCATGAATTGTAATTTCTTAAAAATTTGTTGAAACCATTGTTTTTAATTTCTCAACAAATTTTTTATGTGCATGGTTTATTTTTCAAACTCTGAATTTTAAATAATTTAAAATTTTTGCTCTACCGAATATTTTCTTTAAATTACCAAAAAATTAAAACATTAATATTCATCTATAATATGGCGTTTTTTTAAAAAAACAAGGTTACCCGATATATATTTGCCTATAATAAAATTAAACAATTGTAGCTGTAAATAAATATATTTCATATTTTTGAAAGTTCGGCAATTTTTCCTTCAGTGTATTTGTTATCAATATTAATAATAAAAAATTATCTTGAAAAATTGAATTACACACGAGATCAGGATTTTATCAATTCTAGAATACTTTTGAGGATTCATGAGCTGAAAATGCAATTTTCTTATCAAGAAAGGGAATTCAGCGAGGACCATCTATCATTTTTATGTATTTAGAGTAGATTTTCAAGGTTAACATAACAAGTATTTTAATTTATATATTTTACATGTGTATTTGCGCAATTTTCTTTGAGATGCAGTTGATAAATAATATTATTAAAAACAGTATTTCACATAGAATGTTATCTATTTATGGTTTACTCCTGTCATTTTTTCTGCTTTTCACAGTATGTTATAAACAATAATAAGTGTATATACATCATTTTAGAAATTTATCTGAAATATTTAACGTAGATTACTATTATAATAAAATATTTAGCTTACTACAAAATATTATTTTAAATAATGCATGTAATAAAATGTATTTCTCATAATTTAAAATTTCTATAAACAAACTATATATTATATTACTATAATCATATTGTTTTTAGAATATAAAATGCTTACATAAGCAATTCGCAGAAAAATTTAGGAAAATAATTTTCAAATTTGTTGATGGGATATTTTTTGTTCTATTGTTGTGTGTAAGACTTGATGTAATAAAATGAAGTATTTGTTGCAGACAAATTTAAACTTTGTTTTTTACGCTCGTTGTTGTGAAACATTGTGAAAGACAATTTTAAAATTTAGTGAACAATTGACTAATAAATAAAATTCTAGCTGTATAACCGCCCAATAATTCATCTCAATAATTTCATATTTGTTTTGGTAAAATATCGGGGAAGTATAAACTTGTTCCACAATAGAATATTAGAATATATTTTTTTTACAATTTTAAGAATTTTTACGGAGAACATTGGTAGAAAAAACACTTATTGGCTCTTATTATGGATCATATATAGAAATAACTTCAGAAAATTATTTTTTTGCAAATACAGTTTAGCCCTCGTTTTTGCATGTAAAATGTATTTATTGTTTTTATTTTTACTTTAATTTTTTCTTTAATAAAATAAGAAAACTTTGAAATTTCATCTTCATTCTAATGCAGTTTTATTTTCAGAAATTGTAGAAAATAAAAATTAACACACATTAACAAATACTATTTTACGAAATTGGACAAGACACTCGAAAGTATGTTTAACCACCAGGACAACAAACAATATATTCAAAAATATTTATTGCAAATCAAAAACATAGTATCATCGCTTGGTATTATTAATTTATATAAATAAATATATATATATATATTTTTCGGTTTTCAGTCGTAGCATAGTTTAATGATTTGAGATTTAATATTATAATTCTAATTATTTTTATTATTACTTTACTTTATATATTTTATTATTTATTAATAAAATTTAGTAGATTAATAAAAAAACATATTTAAACAATCTATTTTGTGATACCTAACTTATAACAGATAAGTAACAATGATGTCAAGAAACAAATACTTAGTTCACTTTTAAAAATACTTGTTTTAAATAACGCAATTTGAGAAAATTATTATATGTTAGTTTAAACATTATTGTGTTTAATTTAATTTCCGTTTCTTCGAAAATTAATTAAATTTATCAGAATGTCACTTGGGATTAGCTTAATGGTGAACAAAACAAAATCTCATTAAACTTCTCAAAACAAATTCAGTAATTTGATTCGAAAATGAAACTTGTTCTCATATTTAGAAAACTTGTAAGAAAATTGTGATTCAAAAATGTTGGCAAAAGTTGATTGAACTTTTATTTAAGTCTTTACACAACATTTCATTTATTTTTATAATTAATTATTTAGGCTCTTAAATTTTATTCATTTAAATTTAAATTTATTATGCATTTAGATTCATTGACTTACGGACACATATAAATAAGAAATTCAATAAATATAAATCTATTTTAGAAATATATCAATAATTTCATGAGACATCTTCTAAATAGTTCTAATTAAAGTTTATATTAATAAAATATTGTTTTATGCTATACCTGCCACTTAAATTGTTTGTGAATTTAAAATTTATACAAAAACCCATTAAGAAAACATTTGGTTAGACCATCAATTAGCAACAGTTATTCTTCCAAAATGTAATTTTTGGATAGTTTATATATATATATA